>CM023191.1:6708114-6951717 GCA_013167095.2 Daphnia sinensis | reverse complement strand
CCAGGTCATCATTTCTGTGTTTTGTACGGTTATCAAGTTTGTTTGCCAATGATGACTAGCAACAATGCAAAGAGAATATGGAGGCAGGGAGTTTTATTCAAGTATCATCAGGAGTTGATGCTAAAATGACAATACAGTTCATATTGTTTCCTATCGCCCCTGGGTGGGATCGAACCACCAGCCTTCCGGTTAACAGCCGAACGCGCTAGCCAATTGCGCCACAAAGGCATCTGATGATATTGGTGACTTCTACTCTGTTAATCTTCTTCTTCTTCTTCTACAGTTCTTGATCATCTATGTTATGTTTGAATTTCGGTTTAGGATAGCACTGTTTCCTTGACGAAATAGTTTAGTTTTGAGTATAATAGTGATTCTTTCAGAATGCTTTTCATGTGTGCCTGGCTAGCTCAGTCGGTAGAGCATGAGACTCTTAATCTCAGGGTCGTGGGTTCGAGCCCCACGTCGGGCGGTAGTATTCAAAATGTCGGTGGTCCGAACTAAAGTACGTGGATGTCCAAGTATCAGTTCCCATAGTGTAGTGGTTATCACGTCGGCCTAACACGCTGAAGTTCCTCAGTTGGGTGCAGACGTGTTTTTCCTTGTGTCTCGCTTTGTCACCAAACTGTGAGTTTATTACTTTGTTTATTTGTTGTTTTTTTTCGTATTTATTGTTTGTGTTGTATACATTTGTAAATAGTTGTTTGTTAGGCAATTTTTCCGTTTTATTGATTGTTTGTGATTGTTGTGTTTTGGTTGGGGTCATTCCCTTCCTTCCCTGGCTGTTTGACAGTAGTCCTCTTTGTTTTGAGGGGCAATGGCTGTCAAATGGCAAAACTGTGTTGACATCGATTTCGGGGTCCAATTCCCGAGATTGAGCATGCGGGCGGTACATGGGTTCGTCCGTTCGTTAAAAGTAGAATCACAGGATGTGTTAGGTCTTGTAGCAGTGCTAGAAAAACGAAACCAGGTCGCAAGAATTACGTTTACCACTGAAGCTTACACTAGATCTTTTTTGTCGAAACACTCTGGCATTTTCCGTACTGAACTGGAGGGAAAGGAAGTAAATGTTGTCATCAGAGATAGTAACATTGAGGAGAGATTTGTAAGAATTGCTGGGATCCCCCAAAATCTTGACTTAGGGGTAGTCCAAACTCGCCTTAAGGAATACGGAACTGTCATTGATACTCGTTGGGAACGCTATAGGGCTACCGAGGATGACGAGGTCTTATACCCAGTTCTTGCTACCTGGATGATCGTCCGTATGACATTGACAAAGAACATACCTTCGTACGTAAACATTGGCAGTTATCGTGCCATTGTGAAGTACGAAGGTCAACGACCGACTTGCAGACTTTGTGACGACGAAAATCACTTTAGTAACAATTGTCCTACCGTTAGAAGAAATCGAGAAGCTAGCAATGCCGAGAAATCTCGTGGTGCTCAAAATAGCCACGTAGAACAGGCAGCTAATGCAGAGCCAACGGTTACAATCCAGGAAAATGTCGTTTCACTTCCAGATCCTTCTGAGGAAATCTCATTAGACCTTTCATCTGAGGCAAACGAAGCCATGGAAACCGAAAACGTAACAACCATTAACGAATTGGCCTCCCCTGACATTCCTCCAGGACAATGTCTCCCAACCATGACCATCCCAGAAACCCAATCCCTAGGAATCCTATACCTTCAGTGTCAACAATGGATTCAACTTTACCCGATACGGGGAATGTTGTTTCCATTGAGTCTGACACTGATACCTCCTCCCTGACATCAAATGACTATCAGACAAAAACTAAAAGAGCCCGGACAAAATACTTACCTACGATCACCGACAAAAATTCGAGACCTGGCAAACCTAGCCAAATACCATTACCCCGTAAATAACTTTGGACATTAAAATCGCTTCTATCAACATAGGAGGGATAAAATCAGCCGAGCGTCGACAAATACTCTTTAACTTTTGCAGGGATGGTAATTTTGACGTAGTGGGCCTGCAAGAGGTGGCATTTCATTCGTGTCCGATTATTGAAAGCTGCTACCACTTCTTGTCGAATGTTGGGCCCAATAAAAATGGGACAGCCTTTCTTGTTAAACATGGCTTGGACCATTCTTGACTTCTTCTTGATCCTGACGGCAGGCTGATGTCCATAGATTTAAATTCTTTTACTGTCATCAACATTTATGCTCCGTCAGGGAAACAGGCTAAGGAGGAGAGAAAAAATTTTCTTCGTCGTACCATTCCTGCTTATGCTTCAACAACTCGGCTGCCCTTGGTGTTGATAGGCGATTTTAATTGCGTTGACGACATCCAGGATAGGAAACAAACCAAATCCCAATCCTGTCCTTCTAAAATAATTAACCTTGCTTTGAAGGAGATGATTGAGGGCTTGGAACTCATTGATATCTGGAAAAAGCTAAAGAAAACTGAACCAGGCCATACTTTTCATCACCATGGTGGTTCCTCTCGACTTGATCGGATTTATGCTAGTAAGGCTTTTGCAGATAATTTTAGATCTATCTGCTTACAACATTTGTCTATTAGTGACCATCAGTCGATACAGTCTTCCTTTACATGCAATCTCAACATCCCTCATCTTGCAAAATCTACTGTTGGCTTATGGAAAATGAATGTTTTGATCTTGTTAGAAGAAGGTTTCCAAAGAACTGTCATTGATTTCATTGAACAATGCTCTAGTCATCCTCTAAGGCTAAGTAACGTAGCAAATTGGTGGGAGAGTGTCCTGAAACCGGGTATCAGACGCATCGCGATTGCATATTGCAAACAAAGGGCTAAAAGAATAAGAGAAACAAAGCTATTTTATCAGTCTTGCATGCAAGAGATGTCCCAAGCAGACACCTTTGAATGGGTTGCCTTTCAAGAGTTGAGAAACTACTCAAAGTCTTGGGAGGAGAGCACACTCAAAGGATTCGGAGTTCGATCCCGTTGCTTTGAGGGAGAAGAAAATGAGGATGCAACCATATTTCATGTTAGCCGTGCCAGAGAAAACTTTCGCAGATGTCGTATTGAGAAAATCATTGCCCCCAATGGCGAGTGCTTAACAACCAAAGAGGATGTCTCTAGAGAAATTGTTTCACATTTTACATCGATTTTTAAAAGTCAATCTTCTCCTGACATGCTAGCAGGGACTGGCTTTCTTGAGGGAGTAAAGGATTGCTGTAAAGTCTATCCAAACCTCACCGTACCTATTTCATCACTTGAAATTAAATCAGCCCTTATCCAAACCAAGAAGAACAAGTCTCCCGGTACCGATGGCATTCCCTACGAGTTTTATCTAGCGTTTTGGGATGAAATCGCTCATCACTTTCTGGATATGTTTAATCATATCCTGGAAACGGGAACCTTAACGTCATCTCAGGGGCAAGCAGCGATAAGACTTATTCCTAAGTGTCAGGACGCGTGTGGGGTTTCAGACTTTCGGCCAATATCTCTCCTCAATTGTGATTATAAAATCATGGCATCTGTCTTAGCGAGACGGTTGAGGCATACCCTTCCAGACACCATTGGACCTCACCAGAAAGGTGGGGTTCCTGGTCGATTAATTTTTGACAATCTATGCTTGTATAGGGATGTTATTCAATACGTTGATGACCGGGGATGCCATGATTCTTCTCAACCTTCGGTCAAGGTATGGGCAACGCTATTGTCGGAGTAGACTTCGAGAAAGCTTACGACCTGGTTAATAGGGATGTCCTCTGGAGGATACTGGAGGTTATGGGTTACCCTTCTACTTTCGTTCGTTGGCTACAAACTATGTACTCGATAGCAGGAATTTCAATCCTCAACGGTACGGAAGTGGCAGGGGAGATTCATGACATCCAGTCCATCCGACAGGGATGTCCCCTTTCGATGCATCTGTTTGTTCTATATATCGAGCCCTTACTTGTCCGCTTGTCTCATGAACTCCGGGGTATTAGATTTTTAAATCAAAAACTTGTTGTCAGAGCCTTAGTTGATGACGTCACAATTTTTGTTTCATGTGACAATGATTTAGTAATTGCTGGAAAGGTTTTGGAACTTTTCTGTCAATGGACTAAGGCGAGGATGAATAAACAGAAAACAAAAGCCCTGGGACTCGGGAGGTGGCGAAATCGGGTACACTGGCCTTTGCCATGGTTGACGTCAACCGAGATTTTGCCCTTACTAGGAATTAAATTTTCTTCATCTATTTCAGAGACAGCCGACAGGGTCTGGAATCATGCATTTGGTCATTTGCAGGGTATTCTGCGAGAGAATGCCTCTCGTCGATTCACTCTCCATCAGAGAGTGAATTTTCTCAAGACGAAGGCTCTCTCCAGAACTGTTTACATAGCCCAAGTTCTCCAATGCAGTGACCAAATGGCTGATCGAATCTTGTCGGCTGTCATGACTTTTGTTTGGATAGGGAGGATAGAAAGGCCTCAGAGGTCGGTAGTTTACCGTCCTGTCAACCAGGGAGGATTGGGAATGATCAACACCACTTTGTTTTATCGTTCCCTATTTTTATGTCCCATATACAAAGTCCTTACCGGTCCTGATAGCCCAGAAAGTTCTCTGCTCCGCTTCTGGTTATCCTTTCCTCTCCGCAACATGCTTCAGCTCTACAACAGAAACAAGCCAGCGGCAGTCATCGAGAGACCTTCTTACCTTCTGGAACCCCTGCGTCAGATCAAGGATCTACTTAGGGCAGGCATCCTGGCGCAGGGTAAACAATTATTCATAGGAAAACCTATCGTCATTGGATCCAGGAGGTGAGTGGTCCGGGGAAGATAGAGATCCTGCGGCCCGATTTGGACTGGCCAAGTATCTGGAGGGAAATTGCAGCTTTACCAGCCAACGTCAAGGAAATGATGTTTCTCTTCAACCAGCGACTTCTACCAACACGAACTAGATGCCATCGGTTTGACTCCCTCGCCGACGAGAATTGCCAACTTTGTCATCAATTTCCAGAAACCGATGAGCATCTAGTCATCTACTGTCCACTTCGAAATAAAGTTTGGAGCTGGTTGGAGGGAACAGTACGTCGCCATGGCTGCAAAACTCCTCCAGAAAACTTCATCCGTGGCGACATCGGGCCAACAAGACATCGCCGGACCATCTTCACTCTCGTGGCTGCCTACATCTACGTTACATGGAAGGAAAGGAGCCGTAACCGGATCCCAACAGAAGTGGAAGTGGAGAACTTATGGGTCTCTATTTTGCCCCCTCCTCAGAAATAATTGTTTTAAAAGTTTATTTTTGTTTGTTTTGTTTTATTTGATATATATTTTTTTTTGCTTCGTCATTTTATCTTCTTATTTGTGAATTAAAAATAAGTCATTATGTGTCATCATATATCCCTTTAATTTCATAATCATTGTTTACATTTTAAGATATCGTCTGCACCCAAAAAGCCATTCTATTTGTTTTGTTTGTTTTGTTTTGTTTTTTTTCTTTGTCAACGGTTGCCATATCGCCTCAATTCATTGACCCCCCAAAATAGCGTTTTGTTATTAAAAAGAAGAATGAGAAAATATTGAAATAAAAGGAAATTTTAATATAAAAAAAAAAGTTCGATCCTGGGTGGGAACAAAGCACTGCTCGGCACACTAACAGAACAAATCGGATTCTGATGGTAGTTTTTGGTAGCTAGCAAATAAAACTTTTTCCTGAAGCGTGTCATATGGTATAACCTAGCGTTCTCATAGTGTAGCGGTTATCACGTCGGCCTCACACGCTGAAGGTCCTCAGTTCGATCCTGGGTGAGAACAGCCTGGTATTTGGATTTTTCAACATGAACGCATTCTACTTGTCAGTCAAACAGCTTTGTTTGATTGTCAAGAATGACTGGAGTACACATAAAAATTAGCAAGCAGTTCGTAAAGAGGTGATAAAAGTATTCCAGGTCATCATTTTCTGTGTTTTGTACGGTTATCAAGTTTGTTTGCCAATGATGACTAGCCAACAATGCAAAGAGAATATGGAGGCAGGGAGTTTTATTCAAGTATCATCAGGAGTTGATGCTAAAATGACAATACAGTTCATATTGTTTCCTATCGCCCCTGGGTGGGATCGAACCACCAGCCTTCCGGTTAACAGCCGAACGCGCTAGCCAATTGCGCCACAAAGGCATCTGATGATGTTGGTGACTTCTTCTCTGTTAATCTTCTTCTTCTTCTTCTACAGTTCTTGATCATCTATGTTATGTTTGAATTTCGGTTTAGGATAGCACTGTTTCCTTGACGAAATAGTTTAGTTTTGAGTATAATAGTGATTCTTTCAGAATGCTTTTCATGTGTGCCTGGCTAGCTCAGTCGGTAGAGCATGAGACTCTTAATCTCAGGGTCGTGGGTTCGAGCCCCACGTTGGGCGGTAGTATTCAAAATGTCGGTGGTCCGAACTAAAGTACGTGGATGTCCAAGTATCAGTTCCCATAGTGTAGTGGTTATCACGTCGGCCTAACACGCTGAAGGTCCTCAGTTCGATCCTGGGTGGGAACAAAGCACTGCTCGGCACACTAACAGAACAAATCGGATTCTGATGGTAGTTTTTGGTAGCTAGCAAATAAAACTTTTTCCTGAAGCGTGTCATATGGTATAACCTAGCGTTCTCATAGTGTAGCGGTTATCACGTCGGCCTCACACGCTGAAGGTCCTCAGTTCGATCCTGGGTGAGAACAGCCTGGTATTTGGATTTTTCAACATGAACGCATTCTACTTGTCAGTCAAACAGCTTTGTTTGATTGTCAAGAATGACTGGAGTACACATAAAAATTAGCAAGCAGTTCGTAAAGAGGTGATAAAAGTATTCCAGGTCATCATTTTCTGTGTTTTGTACGGTTATCAAGTTTGTTTGCCAATGATGACTAGCCAACAATGCAAAGAGAATATGGAGGCAGGGAGTTTTATTCAAGTATCATCAGGAGTTGATGCTAAAATGACAATACAGTTCATATTGTTTCCTATCGCCCCTGGGTGGGATCGAACCACCAGCCTTCCGGTTAACAGCCGAACGCGCTAGCCAATTGCGCCACAAAGGCATCTGATGATGTTGGTGACTTCTTCTCTGTTAATCTTCTTCTTCTTCTTCTACAGTTCTTGATCATCTATGTTATGTTTGAATTTCGGTTTAGGATAGCACTGTTTCCTTGACGAAATAGTTTAGTTTTGAGTATAATAGTGATTCTTTCAGAATGCTTTTCATGTGTGCCTGGCTAGCTCAGTCGGTAGAGCATGAGACTCTTAATCTCAGGGTCGTGGGTTCGAGCCCCACGTTGGGCGGTAGTATTCAAAATGTCGGTGGTCCGAACTAAAGTACGTGGATGTCCAAGTATCAGTTCCCATAGTGTAGTGGTTATCACGTCGGCCTAACACGCTGAAGGTCCTCAGTTCGATCCTGGGTGGGAACAAAGCACTGCTCAGCACACTAACAGAACAAATCGGATTCTGATGGTAGTTTTTGGTAGCTAGCAAATAAAACTTTTTCCTGAAGCGTGTCATATGGTATAACCTAGCGTTCTCATAGTGTAGCGGTTATCACGTCGGCCTCACACGCTGAAGGTCCTCAGTTCGATCCTGGGTGAGAACAGCCTGGTATTTGGATTTTTCAATATGAACGCATTCTACTTGTCAGTCAAACAGCTTTGTTTGATTGTCAAGAATGACTGGAGTACACATAAAAATTAGCAAGCAGTTCGTAAAGAGGTGATAAAAGTATTCCAGGTCATCATTTTCTGTGTTTTGTACGGTTATCAAGTTTGTTTGCCAATGATGACTAGCCAACAATGCAAAGAGAATATGGAGGCAGGGAGTTTTATTCAAGTATCATCAGGAGTTGATGCTAAAATGACAATACAGTTCATATTGTTTCTATCGCCCCTGGGTGGGATCGAACCACCAGCCTTCGGTTAACAGCCGAACGCGCTAGCCAATTGCGCCACAAAGGCATCTGATGATATTGGTGACTTCTACTCTGTTAATCTTCTTCTTCTTCTTCTACAGTTCTTGATCATCTATGTTATGTTTGAATTTCGGTTTAGGATAGCACTGTTTCCTTGACGAAATAGTTTAGTTTTGAGTATAATAGTGATTCTTTCAGAATGCTTTTCATGTGTGCCTGGCTAGCTCAGTCGGTAGAGCATGAGACTCTTAATCTCAGGGTCGTGGGTTCGAGCCCCACGTCGGGCGGTAGTATTCAAAATGTCGGTGGTCCGAACTAAAGTACGTGGATGTCCAAGTATCAGTTCCCATAGTGTAGTGGTTATCACGTCGGCCTAACACGCTGAAGGTCCTCAGTTCGATCGTGGGTGGGAACAAAGCACTGCTCGGCACACTAACAGAACAAATCGGATTCTGATGGTAGTTTTTGGTAGCTAGCAAATAAAACTTTTTCCTGAAGCGTGTCATATGGTATAACCTAGCGTTCTCATAGTGTAGCGGTTATCACGTCGGCCTCACACGCTGAAGGTCCTCAGTTCGATCCTGGGTGAGAACAGCCTGGTATTTGGATTTTTCAACATGAACGCATTCTACTTGTCAGTCAAACAGCTTTGTTGATTGTCAAGAATGACTGGAGTACACATAAAAATTAGCAAGCAGTTCGTAAAGAGGTGATAAAAGTATTCCAGGTCATCATTTTCTGTGTTTTGTACGGTTATCAAGTTTGTTTGCCAATGATGACTAGCCAACAATGCAAAGAGAATATGGAGGCAGGGAGTTTTATTCTAGTATCATCAGGAGTTGATGCTAAAATGACAATACAGTTCATATTGTTTCCTATCGCCCCTGGGTGGGATCGAACCACCAGCCTTCCGGTTAACAGCCGAACGCGCTAGCCAATTGCGCCACAAAGGCATCTGATGATGTTGGTGACTTCTTCTCTGTTAATCTTCTTCTTCTTCTTCTACAGTTCTTGATCATCTATGTTATGTTTGAATTTCGGTTTAGGATAGCACTGTTTCCTTGACGAAATAGTTTAGTTTTGAGTATAATAGTGATTCTTTCAGAATGCTTTTCATGTGTGCCTGGCTAGCTCAGTCGGTAGAGCATGAGACTCTTAATCTCAGGGTCGTGGGTTCGAGCCCCACGTGGGCGGTAGTATTCAAAATGTCGGTGGTCCGAACTAAAGTACGTGGATGTCCAAGTATCAGTTCCCATAGTGTAGTGGTTATCACGTCGGCCTAACACGCTGAAGGTCCTCAGTTCGATCCTGGGTGGGAACAAAGCACTGCTCAGCACACTAACAGAACAAATCGGATTCTGATGGTAGTTTTTGGTAGCTAGCAAATAAAACTTTTTCCTGAAGCGTGTCATATGGTATAACCTAGCGTTCTCATAGTGTAGCGGTTATCACGTCGGCCTCACACGCTGAAGGTCCTCAGTTCGATCCTGGGTGAGAACAGCCTGGTATTTGGATTTTTCAACATGAACGCATTCTACTTGTCAGTCAAACAGCTTTGTTTGATTGTCAAGAATGACTGGAGTACACATAAAAATTAGCAAGCAGTTCGTAAAGAGGTGATAAAAGTATTCCAGGTCATCATTTTCTGTGTTTTGTACGGTTATCAAGTTTGTTTGCCAATGATGACTAGCCAACAATGCAAAGAGAATATGGAGGCAGGGAGTTTTATTCTAGTATCATCAGGAGTTGATGCTAAAATGACAATACAGTTCATATTGTTTCCTATCGCCCCTGGGTGGGATCGAACCACCAGCCTTCCGGTTAACAGCCGAACGCGCTAGCCAATTGCGCCACAAAGGCATCTGATGATGTGGTGACTTCTTCTCTGTTAATCTTCTTCTTCTTCTTCTACAGTCTTGATCATCTATGTTATGTTTGAATTTCGGTTTAGGATAGCACTGTTTCCTTGACGAAATAGTTTAGTTTTGAGTATAATAGTGATTCTTTCAGAATGCTTCTCATGTGTGCCTGGCTAGCTCAGTCGGTAGAGCATGAGACTCTTAATCTCAGGGTCGTGGTTCGAGCCCCACGTTGGGCGGTAGTATTCAAAATGTCGGTGGTCCGAACTAAAGTACGTGGATGTCCAAGTATCAGTTCCCATAGTGTAGTGGTTATCACGTCGGCCTAACACGCTGAAGGTCCTCAGTTCGATCCTGGGTGGGAACAAAGCACTGCTCGGCACACTAACAGAACAAATCGGATTCTGATGGTAGTTTTTGGTAGCTAGCAAATAAAACTTTTTCCTGAAGCGTGTCATATGGTATAACCTAGCGTTCTCATAGTGTAGCGGTTATCACGTCGGCCTCACACGCTGAAGGTCCTCAGTTCGATCCTGGGTGAGAACAGCCTGGTATTTGGATTTTTCAACATGAACGCACTCTACTTGTCAGTCAAACAGCTTTGTTTGATTGTCAAGAATGACTGGAGTACACATAAAAATTAGCAAGCAGTTCGTAAAGAGGTGATAAAAGTATTCCAGGTCATCATTTTCTGTGTTTTGTACGGTTATCAAGTTTGTTTGCCAATGATGACTAGCCAACAATGCAAAGAGAATATGGAGGCAGGGAGTTTTATTCAAGTATCATCAGGAGTTGATGCTAAAATGACAATACAGTTCATATTGTTTCCTATCGCCCCTGGGTGGGATCGAACCACCAGCCTTCCGGTTAACAGCCGAACGCGCTAGCCAATTGCGCCACAAAGGCATCTGATGATGTTGGTGACTTCTTCTCTGTTAATCTTCTTCTTCTTCTTCTACAGTTCTTGATCATCTATGTTATGTTTGAATTTCGGTTTAGGATAGCACTGTTTCCTTGACGAAATAGTTTAGTTTTGAGTATAATAGTGATTCTTTCAGAATGCTTTTCATGTGTGCCTGGCTAGCTCAGTCGGTAGAGCATGAGACTCTTAATCTCAGGGTCGTGGGTTCGAGCCCCACGTTGGGCGGTAGTATTCAAAATGTCGGTGGTCCGAACTAAAGTACGTGGATGTCCAAGTATCAGTTCCCATTGTGTAGTGGTTATCACGTCGGCCTAACACGCTGAAGGTCCTCAGTTCGATCCTGGGTGGGAACAAAGCACTGCTCGGCACACTAACAGAACAAATCGGATTCTGATGGTAGTTTTTGGTAGCTAGCAAAAAAAACTTTTTCCTGAAGCGTGTCATATGGTATAACCTAGCGTTCTCATAGTGTAGCGGTTATCACGTCGGCCTCACACGCTGAAGGTCCTCAGTTCGATCCTGGGTGAGAACAGCCTGGTATTTGGATTTTTCAACATGAACGCACTCTACTTGTCAGTCAAACAGCTTTGTTTGATTGTCAAGAATGACTGGAGTACACATAAAAATTAGCAAGCAGTTCGTAAAGAGGTGATAAAAGTATTCCAGGTCATCATTTTCTGTGTTTTGTACGGTTATCAAGTTTGTTTGCCAATGATGACTAGCCAACAATGCAAAGAGAATATGGAGGCAGGGAGTTTTATTCAAGTATCATCAGGAGTTGATGCTAAAATGACAATACAGTTCATATTGTTTCCTATCGCCCCTGGGTGGGATCGAACACCACCAGCCTTCCGGTTAACAGCCGAACGCGCTAGCCAATTGCGCCACAAAGGCATCTGATGATGTTGGTGACTTCTTCTCTGTTAATCTTCTTCTTCTTCTTCTACAGTTCTTGATCATCTATGTTATGTTTGAATTTCGGTTTAGGATAGCACTGTTTCCTTGACGAAATAGTTAGTTTGAGTATAATAGTGATTCTTTCAGAATGCTTTTCATGTGTGCCTGGCTAGCTCAGTCGGTAGAGCATGAGACTCTTAATCTCAGGGTCGTGGGTTCGAGCCCCACGTTGGGCGGTAGTATTCAAAATGTCGGTGGTCCGAACTAAAGTACGTGGATGTCCAAGTATCAGTTCCATAGTGTAGTGGTTATCACGTCGGCCTAACACGCTGAAGGTCCTCAGTTCGATCCTGGGTGGGAACAAAGCACTGCTCGGCACACTAACAGAACAAATAGGATTCTGATGGTACTTTTTGGTAGCTAGCAAATAAAACTGTTTTCTGAAGCGTGTCATAGGGCCTATGGCATAACCTTGCGTTCTCATAGTGTAGGGGTTATCACGTCGGCCTCACACGCTGAAGGTCCTCAGTTCGATCCTGGGTGAGAACAGTCAGGTTTTTGGATTTTTCAACATGAATGCCCTCTACTTGTCAGTCAAACAGCTTTGTTTGATTGTCAAGAATGACTGGAGTACACATAAAAATTAGCAAGCAGTTCGTAAAGAGGTGATAAAAGTATTCAAGGTCATCATTTTCTGTGTTTTGTACGGTTATCAAGTTTGTTCGCCAATGATGACTAGCCAACAATGCAAAGAGAATATGGAGGCAGGGAGTTTTATTCAAGTATCATCAGGAAGTTGATGCTAAAATGACAATACAGTTCATATTGTTTCCTATCGCCCCTGGGTGGGATCGAACCACCAGCCTTCCGGTTAACAGCCGAACGCGCTAGCCAATTGCGCCACAAAGGCATCTGATGATGTTGGTGACTTCTTCTCTGTTAATCTTCTTCTTCTTCTTCTACAGTTCTTCATCATCTATGTTATGTTTGAATCGGTTTAGGATAGCACTGTTTCCTTGACGAAATAGTTTAGTTTTGAGTATAATAGTGATTCTTTCAGAATGCTTTTCATGTGTGCCTGGCTAGCTCAGTCGGTAGAGCATGAGACTCTTAATCTCAGGGTCGTGGGTTCGAGCCCCACGTTGGGCGGTAGTATTCAAAATGTCGGTGGTCCGAACTAAAGTACGTGGATGTCCAAGTATCAGTTCCCATAGTGTAGTGGTTATCACGTCGGCCTAACACGCTGAAGGTCCTCAGTTCGATCCTGGGTGGGAACAAAGCACTGCTCGGCACACTAACAGAACAAATCGGATTCTGATGGTAGTTTTTGGTAGCTAGCAAATAAAACTTTTTCCTGAAGCGTGTCATATGGTATAACCTAGCGTTCTCATAGTGTAGCGGTTATCACGTCGGCCTCACACGCTGAAGGTCCTCAGTTCGATCCTGGGTGAGAACAGCCTGGTATTTGGATTTTTCAACATGAACGCATTCTACTTGTCAGTCAAACAGCTTTGTTTGATTGTCAAGAATGACTGGAGTACACATAAAAATTAGCAAGCAGTTCGTAAAGAGGTGATAAAAGTATTCCAGGTCATCATTTTCTGTGTTTTGTACGGTTATCAAGTTTGTTTGCCAATGATGACTAGCCAACAATGCAAAGAGAATATGGAGGCAGGGAGTTTTATTCAAGTATCATCAGGAGTTGATGCTAAAATGACAATACAGTTCATATTGTTTCCTATCGCCCCTGGGTGGGATCGAACCACCAGCCTTCCGGTTAACAGCCGAACGCGCTAGCCAATTGCGCCACAAAGGCATCTGATGATGTTGGTGACTTCTTCTCTGTTAATCTTCTTCTTCTTCTTCTACAGTTCTTGATCATCTATGTTATGTTTGAATTTCGGTTTAGGATAGCACTGTTTCCTTGACGAAATAGTTTAGTTTTGAGTATAATAGTGATTCTTTCAGAATGCTTTTCATGTGTGCCTGGCTAGCTCAGTCGGTAGAGCATGAGACTCTTAATCTCAGGGTCGTGGGTTCGAGCCCCACGTTGGGCGGTAGTATTCAAAATGTCGGTGGTCCGAACTAAAGTACGTGGATGTCCAAGTATCAGTTCCCATAGTGTAGTGGTTATCACGTCGGCCTAACACGCTGAAGGTCCTCAGTTCGATCCTGGGTGGGAACAAAGCACTGCTCGGCACACTAACAGAACAAATCGGATTCTGATGGTAGTTTTTGGTAGCTAGCAAATAAAACTTTTTCCTGAAGCGTGTCATATGGTATAACCTAGCGTTCTCATAGTGTAGCGGTTATCACGTCGGCCTCACACGCTGAAGGTCCTCAGTTCGATCCTGGGTGAGAACAGCCTGGTATTTGGATTTTTCAACATGAACGCACTCTACTTGTCAGTCAAACAGCTTTGTTTGATTGTCAAGAATGACTGGAGTACACATAAAAATTAGCAAGCAGTTCGTAAAGAGGTGATAAAAGTATTCCAGGTCATCATTTTCTGTGTTTTGTACGGTTATCAAGTTTGTTTGCCAATGATGACTAGCCAACAATGCAAAGAGAATATGGAGGCAGGGAGTTTTATTCAAGTATCATCAGGAGTTGATGCTAAAATGACAATACAGTTCATATTGTTTCCTATCGCCCCTGGGTGGGATCGAACCACCAGCCTTCCGGTTAACAGCCGAACGCGCTAGCCAATTGCGCCACAAAGGCATCTGATGATGTTGGTGACTTCTTCTCTGTTAATCTTCTTCTTCTTCTTCTACAGTTCTTGATCATCTATGTTATGTTTGAATTTCGGTTTAGGATAGCACTGTTTCCTTGACGAAATAGTTTAGTTTTGAGTATAATAGTGATTCTTTCAGAATGCTTTTCATGTGTGCCTGGCTAGCTCAGTCGGTAGAGCATGAGACTCTTAATCTCAGGGTCGTGGGTTCGAGCCCCACGTTGGGCGGTAGTATTCAAAATGTCGGTGGTCCGAACTAAAGTACGTGGATGTCCAAGTATCAGTTCCCATAGTGTAGTGGTTATCACGTCGGCCTAACACGCTGAAGGTCCTCAGTTGGGTGCAGACGTGTTTTTCCTTGTGTCTCGCTTTGTCACCAAACTGTGAGTTTATTACTTTGTTTATTTGTTGTTTTTTTTCGTATTTATTGTTTGTGTTGTATACATTTGTAAATAGTTGTTTGTTAGGCAATTTTTCCGTTTTATTGATTGTTTGTGATTGTTGTGTTTTGGTTGGGGTCATTCCCCTTCCTTCCCTGGCTGTTTGACAGTAGTCCTCTTTGTTTTGAGGGGCAATGGCTGTCAAATGGCAAAACTGTGTTGACATCGATTTCGGGGTCCAATTCCCGAGATTGAGCATGCGGGCGGTACATGGGTTCGTCCGTTCGTTAAAAGTAGAATCACAGGATGTGTTAGGTCTTGTAGCAGTGCTAGAAAAACGAAACCAGGTCGCAAGAATTACGTTTACCACTGAAGCTTACACTAGATCTTTTTTGTCGAAACACTCTGGCATTTTCCGTACTGAACTGGAGGGAAAGGAAGTAAATGTTGTCATCAGAGATAGTAACATTGAGGAGAGATTTGTAAGAATTGCTGGGATCCCCCAAAATCTTGACTTAGGGGTAGTCCAAACTCGCCTTAAGGAATACGGAACTGTCATTGATACTCGTTGGGAACGCTATAGGGCTACCGAGGATGACGAGGTCTTATACCCAGTTCTTGCTACCTGGATGATCGTCCGTATGACATTGACAAAGAACATACCTTCGTACGTAAACATTGGCAGTTATCGTGCCATTGTGAAGTACGAAGGTCAACGACCGACTTGCAGACTTTGTGACGACGAAAATCACTTTAGTAACAATTGTCCTACCGTTAGAAGAAATCGAGAAGCTAGCAATGCCGAGAAATCTCGTGGTGCTCAAAATAGCCACGTAGAACAGGCAGCTAATGCAGAGCCAACGGTTACAATCCAGGAAAATGTCGTTTCACTTCCAGATCCTTCTGAGGAAATCTCATTAGACCTTTCATCTGAGGCAAACGAAGCCATGGAAACCGAAAACGTAACAACCATTAACGAATTGGCCTCCCCTGACATTCCTCCAGGACAATGTCTCCCAACCATGACCATCCCAGAAACCCAATCCCTAGGAATCCCTATACCTTCAGTGTCAACAATGGATTCAACTTTACCCGATACGGGGAATGTTGTTTCCATTGAGTCTGACACTGATACCTCCTCCCTGACATCAAATGACTATCAGACAAAAACTAAAAGAGCCCGGACAAAATACTTACCTACGATCACCGACAAAAATTCGAGACCTGGCAAACCTAGCCAAATACCATTACCCCGTAAATAACTTTGGACATTAAAATCGCTTCTATCAACATAGGAGGGATAAAATCAACCGAGCGTCGACAAATACTCTTTAACTTTTGCAGGGATGGTAATTTTGACGTAGTGGGCCTGCAAGAGGTGGCATTTCATTCGTGTCCGATTATTGAAAGCTGCTACCACTTCTTGTCGAATGTTGGGCCCAATAAAAATGGGACAGCCTTTCTTGTTAAACATGGCTTGGACCATTCTCGACTTCTTCTTGATCCTGACGGCAGGCTGATGTCCATAGATTTAAATTCTTTTACTGTCATCAACATTTATGCTCCGTCAGGGAAACAGGCTAAGGAGGAGAGAAACAATTTTCTTCGTCGTACCATTCCTGCTTATGCTTCAACAACTCGGCTGCCCTTGGTGTTGATAGGCGATTTTAATTGCGTTGACGACATCCAGGATAGGAAACAAACCAAATCCCAATCCTGTCCTTCTAAAATAATTAACCTTGCTTTGAAGGAGATGATTGAGGGCTTGGAACTCATTGATATCTGGAAAAAGCTAAAGAAAACTGAACCAGGCCATACTTTTCATCACCATGGTGGTTCCTCTCGACTTGATCGGATTTATGCTAGTAAGGCTTTTGCAGATAATTTTAGATCTATCTGCTTACAACATTTGTCTATTAGTGACCATCAGTCGATACAGTCTTCCTTTACATGCAATCTCAACATCCCTCATCTTGCAAAATCTACTGTTGGCTTATGGAAAATGAATGTTTTGATCTTGTTAGAAGAAGGTTTCCAAAGAACTGTCATTGATTTCATTGAACAATGCTCTAGTCATCCTCTAAGGCTAAGTAACGTAGCAAATTGGTGGGAGAGTGTCCTGAAACCGGGTATCAGACGCATCGCGATTGCATATTGCAAACAAAGGGCTAAAAGAATAAGAGAAACAAAGCTATTTTATCAGTCTTGCATGCAAGAGATGTCCCAAGCAGACACCTTTGATTGGGTTGCCTTTCAAGAGTTGAGAAACTACTCAAAGTCTTGGGAGGAGAGCACACTCAAAGGATTCGGAGTTCGATCCCGTTGCTTTGAGGGAGAAGAAAATGAGGATGCAACCATATTTCATGTTAGCCGTGCCAGAGAAAACTTTCGCAGATGTCGTATTGAGAAAATCATTGCCCCCAATGGCGAGTGCTTAACAACCAAAGAGGATGTCTCTATAGAAATTGTTTCACATTTTACATCGATTTTTAAAAGTCAATCTTCTCCTGACATGCTAGCAGGGACTGGCTTTCTTGAGGGAGTAAAGGATTGCTGTAAAGTCTATCCAAACCTCACCGTACCTATTTCATCACTTGAAATTAAATCAGCCCTTATCCAAACCAAGAAGAACAAGTCTCCCGGTACCGTTGGCATTCCCTACGAGTTTTATCTAGCGTTTTGGGATGAAATCGCTCATCACTTTTTGGATATGTTTAATCATATCCTGGAAACGGGAACCTTAACGTCATCTCAGGGGCAAGCAGCGATAAGACTTATTCCTAAGTGTCAGGACGCGTGTGGGGTTTCAGACTTTCGGCCAATATCTCTCCTCAATTGTGATTATAAAATCATGGCATCTGTCTTAGCGAGACGGTTGAGGCATACCCTTCCAGACACCATGGACCTCACCAGAAAGGTGGGGTTCCTGGTCGATTAATTTTTGACAATCTATGCTTGTATAGGGATGTTATTCAATACGTTGATGACCGGGGATGCCATGATTCTTCTCAACCTTCGGTTCAAGGTATGGGCAACGCTATTGTCGGAGTAGACTTCGAGAAAGCTTACGACCTGGTTAATAGGGATGTCCTCTGGAGGATACTGGAGGTTATGGGTTACCCTTCTACTTTCGTTCGTTGGCTACAAACTATGTACTCGATAGCAGGAATTTCAATCCTCAACGGTACGGAAGTGGCAGGGGAGATTCATGACATCCAGTCCATCCGACAGGGATGTCCCCTTTCGATGCATCTGTTTGTTCTATATATCGAGCCCTTACTTGTCCGCTTGTCTCATGAACTCCGGGGTATTAGATTTTTAAATCAAAAACTTGTTGTCAGAGCCTTAGTTGATGACGTCACAATTTTTGTTTCATGTGACAATGATTTAGTAATTGCTGGAAAGGTTTTGGAACTTTTCTGTCAATGGACTAAGGCGAGGATGAATAAACAGAAAACAAAAGCCCTGGGACTCGGGAGGTGGCGAAATCGGGTACACTGGCCTTTGCCATGGTTGACGTCAACCGAGATTTTGCCCTTACTAGGAATTAAATTTTCTTCATCTATTTCAGAGACAGCCGACAGGGTCTGGAATCATGCATTTGGTCATTTGCAGGGTATTCTGCGAGAGAATGCCTCTCGTCGATTCACTCTCCATCAGAGAGTGAATTTTCTCAAGACGAAGGCTCTCTCCAGAACTGTTTACATAGCCCAAGTTCTCCAATGCAGTGACCAAATGGCTGATCGAATCTTGTCGGCTGTCATGACTTTTGTTTGGATAGGGAGGATAGAAAGGCCTCAGAGGTCGGTAGTTTACCGTCCTGTCAACCAGGGAGGATTGGGAATGATCAACACCACTTTGTTTTATCGTTCCCTATTTTTATGTCCCATATACAAAGTCCTTACCGGTCCTGATAGCCCAGAAAGTTCTCTGCTCCGCTTCTGGTTATCCTTTCCTCTCCGCAACATGCTTCAGCTCTACAACAGAAACAAGCCAGCGGCAGTCATCGAGAGACCTTCTTACCTTCTGGAACCCCTGCGTCAGATCAAGGATCTACTTAGGGCAGGCATCCTGGCGCAGGGTAAACCAATTATTCATAGGAAAACCTATCGTCATTGGATCCAGGAGGTGAGTGGTCCGGGGAAGATAGAGATCCTGCGGCCCGATTTGGACTGGCCAAGTATCTGGAGGGAAATTGCAGCTTTACCAGCCAACGTCAAGGAAATGATGTTTCTCTTCAACCAGCGACTTCTACCAACACGAACTAGATGCCATCGGTTTGACTCCCTCGCCGACGAGAATTGCCAACTTTGTCATCAATTTCCAGAAACCGATGAGCATCTAGTCATCTACTGTCCACTTCGAAACAAAGTTTGGAGCTGGTTGGAGGGAACAGTACGTCGCCATGGCTGCAAAACTCCTCCAGAAAACTTCATCCGTGGCGACATCGGGCCAACAAGACATCGCCGGACCATCTTCACTCTCGTGGCTGCCTACATCTACGTTACATGGAAGGAAAGGAGCCGTAACCGGATCCCAACAGAAGTGGAAGTGGAGAACTTATGGGTCTCTATTTTGCCCCCTCCTCAGAAATAATTGTTTTAAAAGTTTATTTTTGTTTTGTTTTGTTTTATTTGATATATATTTTTTTTTGCTTCGTCATTTTATCTTCTTATTTGTGAATTAAAAATAAGTCATTATGTGTCATCATATATCCCTTTAATTTCATAATCATTGTTTACATTTTAAGATATCGTCTGCACCCAAAAAGCCATTCTATTTGTTTTGTTTGTTTTGTTTTGTTTTTTTTCTTTGTCAACGGTTGCCATATCGCCTCAATTCATTAACCCCCCAAAATAGCGTTTTGTTATTAAAAAGAAGAATGAGAAAATATTGAAATAAAAGGAAATTTTAATATAAAAAAAAAAAAGTTCGATCCTGGGTGGGAACAAAGCACTGCTCGGCACACTAACAGAACAAATCGGATTCTGATGGTAGTTTTTGGTAGCTAGCAAATAAAACTTTTTCCTGAAGCGTGTCATATGGTATAACCTAGCGTTCTCATAGTGTAGCGGTTATCACGTCGGCCTCACACGCTGAAGGTCCTCAGTTCGATCCTGGGTGAGAACAGCCTGGTATTTGGATTTTTCAACATGAACGCACTCTACTTGTCAGTCAAACAGCTTTGTTTGATTGTCAAGAATGACTGGAGTACACATAAAAATTAGCAAGCAGTTCGTAAAGAGGTGATAAAAGTATTCCAGGTCATCATTTTCTGTGTTTTGTACGGTTATCAAGTTTGTTTGCCAATGATGACTAGCCAACAATGCAAAGAGAATATGGAGGCAGGGAGTTTTATTCAAGTATCATCAGGAGTTGATGCTAAAATGACAATACAGTTCATATGTTTCCTATCGCCCCTGGGTGGGATCGAACCACCAGCCTTCCGGTTAACAGCCGAACGCGCTAGCCAATTGCGCCACAAAGGCATCTGATGATGTTGGTGACTTCTTCTCTGTTAATCTTCTTCTTCTTCTTCTACAGTTCTTGATCATCTATGTTATGTTTGAATTTCGGTTTAGGATAGCACTGTTTCCTTGACGAAATAGTTTAGTTTTGAGTATAATAGTGATTCTTTCAGAATGCTTTTCATGTGTGCCTGGCTAGCTCAGTCGGTAGAGCATGAGACTCTTAATCTCAGGGTCGTGGGTTCGAGCCCCACGTTGGGCGGTAGTATTCAAAATGTCGGTGGTCCGAACTAAAGTACGTGGATGTCCAAGTATCAGTTCCCATAGTGTAGTGGTTATCACGTCGGCCTAACACGCTGAAGGTCCTCAGTTCGATCCTGGGTGGGAACAAAGCACTGCTCGGCACACTAACAGAACAAATCGGATTCTGATGGTAGTTTTTGGTAGCTAGCAAATAAAACTTTTTCCTGAAGCGTGTCATATGGTATAACCTAGCGTTCTCATAGTGTAGCGGTTATCACGTCGGCCTCACACGCTGAAGGTCCTCAGTTCGATCCTGGGTGAGAACAGCCTGGTATTTGGATTTTTCAACATGAACGCACTCTACTTGTCAGTCAAACAGCTTTGTTTGATTGTCAAGAATGACTGGAGTACACATAAAAATTAGCAAGCAGTTCGTAAAGAGGTGATAAAAGTGTTCCAGGTCATCATTTTCTGTGTTTTGTACGGTTATCAAGTTTGTTTGCCAATGATGACTAGCCAACAATGCAAAGAGAATATGGAGGCAGGGAGTTTTATTCAAGTATCATCAGGAGTTGATGCTAAAATGACAATACAGTTCATATTGTTTCCTATCGCCCCTGGGTGGGATCGAACCACCAGCCTTCCGGTTAACAGCCGAACGCGCTAGCCAATTGCGCCACAAAGGCATCTGATGATGTTGGTGACTTCTTCTCTGTTAATCTTCTTCTTCTTCTTCTACAGTTCTTGATCATCTATGTTATGTTTGAATTTCGGTTTAGGATAGCACTGTTTCCTTGACGAAATAGTTTAGTTTTGAGTATAATAGTGATTCTTTCAGAATGCTTTTCATGTGTGCCTGGCTAGCTCAGTCGGTAGAGCATGAGACTCTTAATCTCAGGGTCGTGGGTTCGAGCCCCACGTTGGGCGGTAGTATTCAAAATGTCGGTGGTCCGAACTAAAGTACGTGGATGTCCAAGTATCAGTTCCCATAGTGTAGTGGTTATCACGTCGGCCTAACACGCTGAAGGTCCTCAGTTCGATCCTGGGTGGGAACAAAGCACTGCTCGGCACACTAACAGAACAAATCGGATTCTGATGGTAGTTTTTGGTAGCTAGCAAATAAAACTTTTTCCTGAAGCGTGTCATATGGTATAACCTAGCGTTCTCATAGTGTAGCGGTTATCACGTCGGCCTCACACGCTGAAGGTCCTCAGTTCGATCCTGGGTGAGAACAGCCTGGTATTTGGATTTTTCAACATGAACGCACTCTACTTGTCAGTCAAACAGCTTTGTTTGATTGTCAAGAATGACTGGAGTACACATAAAAATTAGCAAGCAGTTCGTAAAGAGGTGATAAAAGTATTCCAGGTCATCATTTTCTGTGTTTTGTACGGTTATCAAGTTTGTTTGCCAATGATGACTAGCCAACAATGCAAAGAGAATATGGAGGCAGGGAGTTTTATTCAAGTATCATCAGGAGTTGATGCTAAAATGACAATACAGTTCATATTGTTTCCTATCGCCCCTGGGTGGGATCGAACCACCAGCCTTCCGGTTAACAGCCGAACGCGCTAGCCAATTGCGCCACAAAGGCATCTGATGATGTTGGTGACTTCTTCTCTGTTAATCTTCTTCTTCTTCTTCTACAGTTCTTGATCATCTATGTTATGTTTGAATTTCGGTTTAGGTTAGCACTGTTTCCTTGACGAAATAGTTTAGTTTTGAGTATAATAGTGATTCTTTCAGAATGCTTTTCATGTGTGCCTGGCTAGCTCAGTCGGTAGAGCATGAGACTCTTAATCTCAGGGTCGTGGGTTCGAGCCCCACGTTGGGCGGTAGTATTCAAAATGTCGGTGGTCCGAACTAAAGTACGTGGATGTCCAAGTATCAGTTCCCATAGTGTAGTGGTTATCACGTCGGCCTAACACGCTGAAGGTCCTCAGTTCGATCCTGGGTGGGAACAAAGCACTGCTCGGCACACTAACAGAACAAATCGGATTCTGATGGTAGTTTTTGGTAGCTAGCAAATAAAACTTTTTCCTGAAGCGTGTCATATGGTATAACCTAGCGTTCTCATAGTGTAGCGGTTATCACGTCGGCCTCACACGCTGAAGGTCCTCAGTTCGATCCTGGGTGAGAACAGCCTGGTATTTGGATTTTTCAACATGAACGCACTCTACTTGTCAGTCAAACAGCTTTGTTTGATTGTCAAGAATGACTGGAGTACACATAAAAATTAGCAAGCAGTTCGTAAAGAGGTGATAAAAGTATTCCAGGTCATCATTTTCTGTGTTTTGTACGGTTATCAAGTTTGTTTGCCAATGATGACTAGCCAACAATGCAAAGAGAATATGGAGGCAGGGAGTTTTATTCAAGTATCATCAGGAGTTGATGCTAAAATGACAATACAGTTCATATTGTTTCCTATCGCCCCGGTGGGATCGAACCACCAGCCTTCCGGTTAACAGCCGAACGCGCTAGCCAATTGCGCCACAAAGGCATCTGTTGATGTTGGTGACTTCTTCTCTGTTAATCTTCTTCTTCTTCTTCTACAGTTCTTGATCATCTATGTTATGTTTGAATTTCGGTTTAGGATAGCACTGTTTCCTTGACGAAATAGTTTAGTTTTGAGTATAATAGTGATTCTTTCAGAATGCTTTTCATGTGTGCCTGGCTAGCTCAGTCGGTAGAGCATGAGACTCTTAATCTCAGGGTGGTGGGTTCGAGCCCCATGTTGGGCGGTAGTATTCAAAATGTCGGTGGTCCGAACTAAAGTACGTGGATGTCCAAGTATCAGTTCCCATAGTGTAGTGGTTATCACGTCGGCCTAACACGCTGAAGGTCCTCAGTTCGATCCTGGGTGGGAACAAAGCACTGCTCGGCACACTAACAGAACAAATCGGATTCTGATGGTAGTTTTTGGTAGCTAGCAAATAAAACTTTTTCCTGAAGCGTGTCATATGGTATAACCTAGCGTTCTCATAGTGTAGCGGTTATCACGTCGGCCTCACACGCTGAAGGTCCTCAGTTCGATCCTGGGTGAGAACAGCCTGGTATTTGGATTTTTCAACATGAACGCACTCTACTTGTCAGTCAAACAACTTTGTTTGATTGTCAAGAATGACTGGAGTACACATAAAAATTAGCAAGCAGTTCGTAAAGAGGTGATAAAAGTATTCCAGGTCATCATTTTCTGTGTTTTGTACGGTTATCAAGTTTGTTTGCCAATGATGACTAGCCAACAATGCAAAGAGAATATGGAGGCAGGGAGTTTTATTCAAGTATCATCAGGAGTTGATGCTAAAATGACAATACAGTTCATATTGTTTCCTATCGCCCCTGGGTGGGATCGAACCACCAGCCTTCCGGTTAACAGCCGAACGCGCTAGCCAATTGCGCCACAAAGGCATCTGATGATGTTGGTGACTTCTTCTCTGTTAATCTTCTTCTTCTTCTTCTACAGTTCTTGATCATCTATGTTATGTTTGAATTTCGGTTTAGGATAGCACTGTTTCCTTGACGAAATAGTTTAGTTTTGAGTATAATAGTGATTCTTTCAGAATGCTTTTCATGTGTGCCTGGCTAGCTCAGTCGGTAGAGCATGAGACTCTTAATCTCAGGGTCGTGGGTTCGAGCCCCACGTTGGGCGGTAGTATTCAAAATGTCGGTGGTCCGAACTAAAGTACGTGGATGTCCAAGTATCAGTTCCCATAGTGTAGTGGTTATCACGTCGGCCTAACACGCTGAAGGTCCTCAGTTCGATCCTGGGTGGGAACAAAGCACTGCTCGGCACACTAACAGAACAAATCGGATTCTGATGGTAGTTTTTGGTAGCTAGCAAATAAAACTTTTTCCTGAAGCGTGTCATATGGTATAACCTAGCGTTCTCATAGTGTAGCGGTTATCACGTCGGCCTCACACGCTGAAGGTCCTCAGTTCGATCCTGGGTGAGAACAGCCTGGTATTTGGATTTTTCAACATGAACGCACTCTACTTGTCAGTCAAACAGCTTTGTTTGATTGTCAAGAATGACTGGAGTACACATAAAGTGATTAGCAAGCATTTTCTGTGTAAAGAGGTTAAAAGTGCCTATTGTTTGATACTAGAACAATGCAAAGAGAATATGGAGGCAAGGAGTTTTATTCAAGTATCATCAGGAGTTGATGCTAAAATGACAATACAGTTCATATTGTTTCCTATCGCCCCTGGGTGGGATCGAACCACCAGCCTTCCGGTTAACAGCCGAACGCGCTAGCCAATTGCGCCACAAATGCATCTGATGATGTTGGTGACTTCTTCTCTGTTAATCTTCTTCTTCTTCTTCTACAGTTCTTGATCATCTATGTTATGTTTGAATTTCGGTTTAGGATAGCACTGTTTCCTTGACGAAATAGTTTAGTTTTGAGTATAATAGTGATTCTTTCAGAATGCTTTTTATGTGTGCCTGGCTAGCTCAGTCGGTAGAGCATGAGACTCTTAATCTCAGGGTCGTGGGTTCGAGCCCCACGTTGGGCGGTTGTATTCAAAATGTCGGTGGTCCGAACTAAAGTACGTGGATGTCCAAGTATCAGTTCCCATAGTGTAGTGGTTATCACGTCGGCCTAACACGCTGAAGGTCCTCAGTTCGATCCTGGGTGGGAACAAAGCACTGCTCGGCACACTAACAGAACAAATCGGATTCTGATGGTAGTTTTTGGTAGCTAGCAAATAAAACTTTTTCCTGAAGCGTGTCATATGGTATAACCTAGCGTTCTCATAGTGTAGCGGTTATCACGTCGGCCTCACACGCTGAAGGTCCTCAGTTCGATCCTGGGTGAGAACAGCCTGGTATTTGGATTTTTCAACATGAACGCACTCTACTTGTCAGTCAAACAGCTTGTTTGATTGTCAAGAATGACTGGAGTACACATAAAAATTAGCAAGCAGTTCGTAAAGAGGTGATAAAAGTATTCCAGGTCATCATTTTCTGTGTTTTGTACGGTTATCAAGTTTGTTTGCCAATGATGACTAGCCAACAATGCAAAGAGAATATGGAGGCAGGGAGTTTTATTCAAGTATCATCAGGAGTTGATGCTAAAATGACAATACAGTTCATATTGTTTCCTATCGCCCCTGGGTGGGATCGAACCACCAGCCTTCCGGATAACAGCCGAACGCGCTAGCCAATTGCGCCACAAAGGCATCTGATGATGTTGGTGACTTCTTCTCTGTTAATCTTCTTCTTCTTCTTCTACAGTTCTTGATCATCTATGTTATGTTTGAATTTCGGTTTAGGATAGCACTGTTTCCTTGACGAAATAGTTTAGTTTTGAGTATAATAGTGATTCTTTCAGAATGCTTTTCATGTGTGCCTGGCTAGCTCAGTCGGTAGAGCATGAGACTCTTATCTCAGGGTCGTGGGTTCGAGCCCAACGTTGGGCGGTAGTATTCAAAATGTCGGTGGTCCGAACTAAAGTACGTGGATGTCCAAGTATCAGTTCCCATAGTGTAGTGGTTATCACGTCGGCCTAACACGCTGAAGGTCCTCAGTTCGATCCTGGGTGGGAACAAAGCACTGCTCGGCACACTAACAGAACAAATCGGATTCTGATGGTAGTTTTTGGTAGCTAGCAAATAAAACTTTTTCCTGAAGCGTGTCATATGGTATAACCTAGCGTTCTCATAGTGTAGCGGTTATCACGTCGGCCTCACACGCTGAAGGTCCTCAGTTCGATCCTGGGTGAGAACAGCCTGGTATTTGGATTTTTCAACATGAACGCATTCTACTTGTCAGTCAAACAGCTTTGTTTGATTGTCAAGAATGACTGGAGTACACATAAAAATAGCAAGCAGTTCGTAAAGAGGTGATAAAAGTATTCCAGGTCATCATTTTCTGTGTTTTGTACGGTTATCAAGTTTGTTTGCCAATGATGACTAGCCAACAATGCAAAGAGAATATGGAGGCAGGGAGTTTTATTCAAGTATCATCAGGAGTTGATGCTAAAATGACAATACAGTTCATATTGTTTCCTATCGCCCCTGGGTGGGATCGAACCACCAGCCTTCCGGTTAACAGCCGAACGCGCTAGCCAATTGCGCCACAAAGGCATCTGATGATGTTGGTGACTTCTTCTCTGTTAATCTTCTTCTTCTTCTTCTACAGTTCTTGATCATCTATGTTATGTTTGAATTTCGGTTTAGGATAGCACTGTTTCCTTGACGAAATAGTTTAGTTTTGAGTATAATAGTGATTCTTTCAGAATGCTTTTCATGTGTGCCTGGGTAGCTCAGTCGGTAGAGCATGAGACTCTTAATCTCAGGGTCGTGGGTTCGAGCCCCACGTTGGGCGGTAGTATTCAAAATGTCGGTGGTCCGAACTAAAGTACGTGGATGTCCAAGTATCAGTTCCCATAGTGTAGTGGTTATCACGTCGGCCTAACACGCTGAAGGTCCTCAGTTCGATCCTGGGTGGGAACAAAGCACTGCTCGGCACACTAACAGAACAAATCGGATTCTGATGGTAGTTTTTGGTAGCTAGCAAATAAAACTTTTTCCTGAAGCGTGTCATATGGTATAACCTAGCGTTCTCATAGTGTAGCGGTTATCACGTCGGCCTCACACGCTGAAGGTCCTCAGTTCGATCCTGGGTGAGAACAGCCTGGTATTTGGATTTTTCAACATGAACGCACTCTACTTGTCAGTCAAACAGCTTTGTTTGATTGTCAAGAATGACTGGAGTACACATAAAAATTAGCAAGCAGTTCGTAAAGAGGTGATAAAAGTGTTCCAGGTCATCATTTTCTGTGTTTTGTACGGTTATCAAGTTTGTTTGCCAATGATGACTAGCCAACAATGCAAAGAGAATATGGAGGCAGGGAGTTTTATTCAAGTATCATCAGGAGTTGATGCTAAAATGACAATACAGTTCATATTGTTTCCTATCGCCCCTGGGTGGGATCGAACCACCAGCCTTCCGGTTAACAGCCGAACGCGCTAGCCAATTGCGCCACAAAGGCATCTGATGATGTTGGTGACTTCTTCTCTGTTAATCTTCTTCTTCTTCTACAGTTCTTGATCATCTATGTTATGTTTGAATTTCGGTTTAGGATAGCACTGTTTCCTTGACGAAATAGTTTAGTTTTGAGTATAATAGTGATTCTTTCAGAATGCTTTTCATGTGTGCCTGGCTAGCTCAGTCGGTAGAGCATGAGACTCTTAATCTCAGGGTCGTGGGTTCGAGCCCCACGTTGGGCGGTAGTATTCAAAATGTCGGTGGTCCGAACTAAAGTACGTGGATGTCCAAGTATCAGTTCCATAGTGTAGTGGTTATCACGTCGGCCTAACACGCTGAAGGTCCTCAGTTCGATCCTGGGTGGGAACAAAGCACTGCTCGGCACACTAAGAGAACAAATCGGATTCTGATGGTAGTTTTTGGTAGCTAGCAAATGAAACTTTTTCCTGAAGCGTGTCATATGGTATAACCTAGCGTTCTCATAGTGTAGCGGTTATCACGTCGGCCTCACACGCTGAAGGTCCTCAGTTCGATCCTGGGTGAGAACAGCCTGGTATTTGGATTTTTCAACATGAACGCATTCTACTTGTCAGTCAAACAGCTTTGTTTGATTGTCAAGAATGACTGGAGTACACATAAAAATTAGCAAGCAGTTCGTAAAGAGGTGATAAAAGTATTCCAGGTCATTATTTTCTGTGTTTTGTACGGTTATCAAGTTTGTTTGCCAATGATGACTAGCCAACAATGCAAAGAGAATATGGAGGCAGGGAGTTTTATTCAAGTATCATCAGGAGTTGATGCTAAAATGACAATACAGTTCATATTGTTTCCTATCGCCCCTGGGTGGGATCGAACCACCAGCCTTCCGGTTAACAGCCGAACGCGCTAGCCAATTGCGCCACAAAGGCATCTGATGATGTTGGTGACTTCTTCTCTGTTAATCTTCTTCTTCTTCTTCTACAGTTCTTGATCATCTATGTTATGTTTGAATTTCGGTTTAGGATAGCACTGTTTCCTTGACGAAATAGTTTAGTTTTGAGTATAATAGTGATTCTTTCAGAATGCTTTTCATGTGTGCCTGGGTAGCTCAGTCGGTAGAGCATGAGACTCTTAATCTCAGGGTCGTGGGTTCGAGCCCCACGTTGGGCGGTAGTATTCAAAATGTCGGTGGTCCGAACTAAAGTACGTGGATGTCCAAGTATCAGTTCCCATAGTGTAGTGGTTATCACGTCGGCCTAACACGCTGAAGGTCCTCAGTTCGATCCTGGGTGGGAACAAAGCACTGCTCGGCACACTAACAGAACAAATCGGATTCTGATGGTAGTTTTTGGTAGCTAGCAAATAAAACTTTTTCCTGAAGCGTGTCATATGGTATAACCTAGCGTTCTCATAGTGTAGCGGTTATCACGTCGGCCTCACACGCTGAAGGTCCTCAGTTCGATCCTGGGTGAGAACAGCCTGGTATTTGGATTTTTCAACATGAACGCACTCTACTTGTCAGTCAAACAGCTTTGTTTGATTGTCAAGAATGACTGGAGTACACATAAAAATTAGCAAGCAGTTCGTAAAGAGGTGATAAAAGTATTCCAGGTCATCATTTTCTGTGTTTTGTACGGTTATCAAGTTTGTTTGCCAATGATGACTAGCCAACAATGCAAAGAGAATATGGAGGCAGGGAGTTTTATTCAAGTATCATCAGGAGTTGATGCTAAAATGACAATACAGTTCATATTGTTTCCTATCGCCCCTGGGTGGGATCGAACCACCAGCCTTCCGGTTAACAGCCGAACGCGCTAGCCAATTGCGCCACAAAGGCATCTGATGATGTTGGTGACTTCTTCTCTGTTAATCTTCTTCTTCTTCTTCTTCTTCTTCTTCTTCTTCTTCTTCTTCTTCTTCTTCTTCTTCTTCTTCTTCTTCTTCTTCTTCTTCTTCTTCTTCTTCTTCTTCTTCTTCTTCTTCTTCTTCTTCTTCTTCTTCTTCTTCTTCTTCTTCTTCGGCTGCGGCTGCGGCTTCCAGTGTTTCAACTACAAAGGATAGTAAAAGATGAAAATAAATGTTTGGGGTAGAAAATTAAAATCCGGGCAATCGGAGAAAAAACTGGGTAATCTCATAGAAAATTGGGGATAATCCGGTTTTTAAACCGGGTTATGGAACCGGTTTTTAAACCGGGTTATGGAACCGGTTTTCGAAATTTCGTTACCCACGTGAAACCCGGGTAGGTCGTGGGCACAAAGTCTCAGGATCCGTTACCTACCGGTTCCAATTTTTTGGCCGAGAATACCTACCCATTTGGCCAAATACCTACCCATTGGACACGTGGCCGAGCCCTAGATACTGCCAACAATCCAAATTGGCTGGAAATGTGCGTATGAAAGAAAACAAATAGCACAACTGCAAAAACTGTAGCCCAAACAGTAGTGAAAGACCCGAAAGTACGTACTTAAGGGCCTTAAGGTACCCCCGGAGGTACCTTGAGCTAAGCAAGAGATGGAACACTCGACCTAAAATTTCGGCATACGGCTATGGTAAAAGTACGTTTTATTTAATCAAGTACATGCTAAGTAAAAGTATGATGTTCAGAATTCGACCTATGAAGCCTAGAACTGTAAAAGTAACTTACCCTTCTGGCGATGGGAGGAGCTTATTCCCGAATAGACACTAGCCCCAACACCAAACGTTCTTGGAACTTCGTTGAGCAATCGTCAGCAAAGCGGTTCGTTGTCGTTCTAGCGTTTTGACGTTACAGTTCTTAAGAAGTCAAACAAACCTGAGTGGTTGACGCGTTTGACAATTGTAGTATGTGAGAAGGGGTGTCAGGTTCAAATCCTACCCGATTCTCGCTTATTTTTCAGTAAAAGCATCATGTTTTGCAATAATAACATTTAATTAACGAAAATTTCAAAAATAATTACTTTATTTATATTCGTACAAAAACTAAGAAAAAAATTTGAAAATAAACTTAAAACGCAATTGTTATCCTTAGCAAAATATTTTGTTTAAAACCATGTTCATATTTAGAAAAATGATGTTCTTCGACTTCGACACCAGTAGAACTAGCTGAAGTCCATTATAAATTGATAAAAAGGAGGTATAGAGTGCGTGAAAACGATTGAACGGGCAAGATAGGGAAGCTTCAGGCTTGAACTATTACATCCAGTGGGCTATGTCTAAACGGATCTGTTATCTGTTTCTGTGGACAGATGAAGACTGTGTTCGTGTTGTAGGTCGGTAGGTAGGGCACGGAGGAAGAGATGAAGGAGGAACATCGACTAGTTACAAAAGTGACTGCCCCAGTGTCCCTTTCTGAAAAGTTGCCAGATTTCGGGAACTGGACCTGAGACCCCACGTTGCCAGTTCTAAAAAACGACATTTTGGTGAAAGTCCCGTAAATTTAGGTTTCCATGACGACAGTCGTCTGCTTTGTGATGTTGGAAGGCGGAGACGAGCATGTTGGAACGGCACACTTAAAGGGCATTTCGAAATCTTTTAACAGCGTGACAATAACATTCAAACCATGCTTTGAACATCACAAAGCAGACGACTGTCGTCATGGAAACCTAAATTTACGGGACTTTCACCAAAATGTCGTTTTTTAGAACTGGCAACGTGGGGTCTCAGGTCCAGTTCCCGAAATCTGGCAACTTTTCAGAAAGGGACACTGGGGCAGTCACTTTTCCCTGATGAGGCTTATGGAGCGATGTTCCTCCTTCTTCTCATCCTCCGTGGGTAGGGAAAGGAAGGAAGTACTGTACAGCAACCGAATGGAGCCTGCCTCCAACTGCAGTCTGCAAAGAAACAAAAAATAACACTGAAACAATCATAATAAAATTATAGTCAATTAATGAAAAGCATAGCTAATAATAAAGCGTATGAAGATGTGTTTGAAGTGTAATAAAAATAACAAATTAGTTACAGTGTTGCAGGAAGAATGAAGTGGGAAAAAAAATTTCGCCGATACAGACGGCGTTCCGTAATCCGTACCCGAGATTCCGAGTTCCGAGCCCGACTTCCCGTGAACGAGACGAATCAGACGACAATTCTTTCCAAGGTATTTCGCCAAAAACGACATTTAGCCCACGGGAAGGGCCTAGTGATTCCACGATACTTCTACACGACATACCGGTAATGCCAAATGCGGCACACTGCTCAGTGCACACAGTACTAGGGTAAGATGTTATTCCAATGAAAAAGTAGTAGTCGAGCAAAAAGTCGTGCGTAGTTTACGCCGATGCGCACCACAGCGACAGATAGCAGAACTAAACTTTTTATTACGCTTGACTCCCTATCTACTTCTAGTCCTTCCGGGGACACTGGCACACTACGCTACCAATAACAACAACAGTCTAGAAGTCACATTGTCTTTATCCAATACTAATTTTACAGGACATGACTTCGAAAGGGAATCCGCATCCCTTTGTTTATTGGGCTCAAAATAGTTCACGTGTATTGCTTCGCGTGGATTTAAAGGATGTAAAGGTAAATATGGTTGAAGTGTATTGTAATTAACATATTTGTCGACCGGATGATTGTTTTTGCCGTTTACTAATGTTTATTGTTCTTAATTTTTTATTTTGTAAATGTAAGGATCCTGATGTGCAAGTTAATGAAAATCATATTAAGTTCATGGCAACAGGCGTTGGAGCAAGAGGAATAGAACTTTATGAATTTGAACTGGAACTTAATGCAAATATAGTTCCAATGGTAGGAAAATGTATTTCAACCATAACAATCCCAATCACCTAAATATTTTATAATTCTGTTAGTCAAGTCAGTATAGGGTGACTGCTCGACAGGTAGAAATCAGCTTAAAAAAACAGAGTGATGGTTGGTGGCCAAAACTTAATAGTTCAAATTTAAAACCATCCTGGCTCAAGGTTGTATAAAATTGCAGGAATTGTCGAATCAATTTTATGCATGTATTTGTTGGTTTTAGATTGATTTTGACAAGTGGAGATCTGAAGATGATGATGATGAAACAGAATTGGGGACAACTCAATTAGATGAGCATAACAGTGAACATACTGTTGTGGATCACATGAGTTTTAATTTAGAAAACCTCAGGAAGACTTACTTATTTGTCTATAATCTATGGCAATTTCTTGGATTCACATACATTTTTTCAGTTTTAGTCTTCAAGTATTCAAGAATCGGATTGGGTGAGTACTATTTCAATGCAGTGCTTCCAAAAATTCTCCAATATGGATTTTTTCTTTTACCAATGCATATGTAATATGTTTATCCACTACTAAATTACTTAAATGTATATCCAAACAGTTTTGGGTGCTGGTATCTTTCACAGTTTCTTTTTTTGTTGTTCATTTACTGTGCTTTGTTTACTACTACCTCTTTGCTGTAAAAAATCTGGGCCATTGTAACTCTCATTTTCTCATTTTAGGCCGATTTGGTATAGTAGTAGACAAAGCATAGTAGTAGACAAAGCACGGTAATAGAACGGTGATGTATCAAAATCAATATATAATATATTACAAAAGTTTCTAAGTGAATTCTTTCTAATTTTCACTTGTTCTTTTTTTGCCAGATTTCATACCAACGGCTTATCAATCCGTTCACTACCCTCTAAAGTTTTGTCAGCTCATGCAAGCATTAGAAATTTTTCATCCGTTATTTGGCTATACGAAAGGAAGTGTTATGGAGCCCACTGTGCAAGTTGGTGGAAGATCTATTATTTTGTTTTGCTTAATTGAAGCCGAAGAAAGAATACAGAGCAAGCCGGTCATATTCTACCTGATCCTATGTTGGTCAGTTATCGAGCTATTTAGGTATTATTAGTTAACGTACTGTTCTGTCTGTAACCATTTGTACTATTAATTTGTGATGTGCGTAGATATCCCTACTATATGACTAGAGTATACGACAGAGATTTTGGGTTTATTACCTGGCTGCGATACACCGTTTGGATTCCTCTTTACCCGCTCGGATTTTTATGTGAAGGAATTATTATTTTGCGGTATGAAGCAGCCTATAATTGATTATATTTTCATCTCAATTGTAATATCATTTTTTAGAAACATTCCATACTTCGAAGAAACTGGAAAGTTTTCTGTTGGCTTGCCAAACAAATGGAATTTTTCCTTCCATTTTCCGACGCTAATGAGAATGTATCTTTTGTTTTTCTTTTTACCGGCAATGTATACAATGATGTCATACATGTCCAAGCAACGCCAAAAAAAGCTTAAAAATACGGAAGACCCTCAACTCAGCAAAACTAAAATGAACTAATTACCTGTCTTGTCGTTGGTGTAGAAGTTATGCACGGCAATTTAAAATGTGTATTTCGAATGTTATTTGAAAAGGCAGAATAATACAACTGGTAATTGATATTATTACTATTTTACTAAACATTCCGGAATCTTGGCACAATAATTTTTTTTTTGCAGTGGGACGACCTTTAAATCTTTCAAAATTTACTTAACATATGAAGTGAATATTATTATTTCTTAACTATAAAGATTAAATGGAAGTAAATTGTGCTTTAACAGGAAAATTTGAATTATTTAATGTAATTAGAAGTATTTAAAATGTGTGCTTTCTTCATGCTTCTTTAAATTCCTCCGACGGTAATTGATCCACTATTCATTTTTACGACTCAGCGTCACCAGCAAGTTGGTAATGCTGTTTTCGAAGAGCTGATAATCGAAGACGTTCTTTTTCCAAAGAAGACTCGAATTCTAACACTTTAACTTGCGATTCCATTTCTAATCGTTTCGCTTGATGCAAAGTTAAATGTGCGAAGTCCAATACCGCTGGATACAGAGAAAAACTTGTTAGCGTTACGTTTCATTTAAGCAATTTTTATAATAATTACTGGACTCCTCAACAAGTTGTGCACAATGTTTGGCTGTTGCAACAACTCCCCCCGTGGCCAGTGAAACAGCCTTAGATGATTCAGTCAATATTTGAAGATTTTTACTTTGGAGTTCCGCTTTGACACGACTAGCAAATACGAGCTGAGCTGTTGATGCGGCTATTTCTTGTGATGCTACCGTCAACTGCTCAAATTTTGCTTGTCCTTTAACCACATTGTCAGCCGCATCGCTGTAACATAATAAATTCCTTAAAATAAAGAATATTTTAAAATGTTAGTAGTTCACTACGTCAATAGTTTTGCACCAAAGCCGACGGCCTTCGCTGCGGATAGCAGACCTTCCGTCCAACGATGATTCCGTTTGTAAAAATCTCGTGCAGATGCAGATCCTGTAGTAGTAAAAATACAGGTTTTAAGATAAAGATCATCATTATGGCGAACATTAATTGGGTTTTTACCTTTGCCACGTGCCACTATTTCTTCTTGCAGCACTTTGGCATTTCGGATCAACTCGACAATTGCCTTCATTAAAGCGGTACACGAATCTAGAACCTTTTCGTTCACTTCAAGCTTCACTCCAGTGTGAGACTGTTTAGAATTATCCCAAAGTTTAGCGATTCGTGCAGCTGCCTCTTCTATAGCGCGCTCCATAGCTCCTAATTCAGTTTCAAGTTCTTCACCAACGTTTCCTTGTTCGGCATTGTTCTTCGATGATTCGGTTACGAACTCAATTTCTTTCTCGAGATCTTGTAACGCATCTCTAACCTTTTAAGAATTTTCACGTTAAACCGCTGAACGTCCATTGAGCAAATAAAGGTACAAACCTTGTTTGAATTCAAGTTGATTTCCTCAATTTCAAAAGGTTGTTGTAAGACATTAAAAAAGAGTACCGCTACTTTTCCTGCGGCAACACACTTCTTCAGTAAATCATCAACTTTGTCGATATCTGTTAGACTATGAGCTAGCTGCTGCCCATGAAGAAGCATGCAGTCAACTGACTGGACAAAAGGGAATATCAGAGGTATCGTGACGCATGCTATTTCTCCACTTTTGTTGCTTGAACAATAAGAACATAAAGACTTCGATAGTGTTTCCAATAGAACTATAGCTCCGGCCATAGTAAATCCGCCATGATCTAAAATTGAGTTTGATTTAATTGAATTGAGTTTTGAATTTCTTAGTCTTGTTGTTGATTTTTTAGATTTTTGCATTTAGGTTTTCTTCCAATCATCAAATACATACCTTGCACGTTTAAGGCAAAAACGGGGGGTTTCGATAAGTCCGTAACACATTTTTCCAAATATTGCTCGGCTTTTAAACAACAATTTACTATTCAGGTTCCATAAAGAATGATATTTAAAAAAAAAGGAATGATTAATAATCAAAAAAAGGAAAAATGCACTTTGACAACTATTACTTAATAGCTGATGAAATAAATTGATGGATTCCAGTTTGGTTGTGTGAAGCTCCGATTTGTAACTGGCGGTTAGCAAATCTTTCTGATGTAATAATTTCTGGTTTTCCTGCTGCAATTGGGCTTTTTCACTTTCTAAATTTTGCACATGAACTTCCAACTTGGATACGCTTTCCTAAAAAACAAAAACAGAAAAAAATAATAACCACCAGCATTCAACACCATTACACAACTGAGTGTCAAAACAAAAATTCCACGTCGCTAGTTTAAGTGAGCGATACCTACTTTCAATTCGGTGGCACAAGATTTCAACTTCTCTTTTTCAGCGGTGACATCAAGTATAACAGTTTCGGTAGTGATTTTATAATCACTCAACTCTTGCTCCACATTCTTGCTACTTTCGATTGATTGGTTCAATGATTCTTGTAACTCAATTGATATTTTGTTCTTAAGCTCCAATTCCTTCTTCAGCTCAACAGCCAATAATGCTAAAACTTGCTTTTCTTCTTGGACATCATTAAGTTGTTTATTCGCCATGTGATGGCATTTTTCTAGATCCTCACATTTTTCCTGGAAACATTTCAAGTGAAAAAACATGTAATGGTAAAAAAAAAATATTTAACAAGTGTTTTCTAAATTACTAACCTGCAAACCAACTTTATCCGCTGACAACTCTTCCTTTTCTTTCATCAGCTGAAGAATTGTGGCATCCTGAGAAGTTCTGAATGCTGAAAACTCAACGTCAGTATTCGCTGCCCTTAGCTTCAACTGCTCAAAATTGTTTGCAATTTCCTCCCGTTCCTTGGCCGTCAGCTCTAACGTAGCATTCAGATGTTGTATCTCAAGTACGAGGTTATTATTTTGTTCCCTACAATCTGTAAGCAAATTTTCGGTCTCTGCAATTTTTTGCTCAGCGGTTGACAGCGACATCTAAAGAAAATTTTGATGTCCAACTTAATTCACTTTTACTATTCAAAAATAGCGCGTATTACATTTAATTGACTGTTCTTCTCTTCAAGCGCTATTTTTTCATTATTGAGTTGTTGGATCCTTGCTGCATCAGCCGTTCTCAACAGGTTAAGCTCATTTTCCGTTTCTTTGAGACTAGCCTTCGATAACTGAAGTGAGTCTTGAAGTTCGCACTGTATTTTTTGGCTTTGTTCAAGTGCCGTATTGGCGACTGAAAACTTTTTGTCTATTTCAGCCTTATGGCGTAGTAGTTTGATGTGCTCATCGCGCAGTTTTTGATAAACTTCTTTCAGTTTCACAAACTTGTCTTCCCATCCTTTAGCCCGTTTTTCCGTCTCCTAAATAAATAATAATAAAAGTAATAAAGGCAGAGTACCTAACTTTTTGAAATGACAGCAACATAGAGGTTTTTGGTTACGTCTAACTGTAATTGGACGACGGATCCCATCTGCGCTGATTGTGCTGCCTCGCTTAACTTTCGTTCAATAGTTTCTTTGTCTTTCATAGCCTCTTGGATTTCGTTATCTTTTTCAGATAAACGAATTTCCAAATTAAGTAATTCTTGCCGTAGAAGCCCAGTCTCCTGATTATATTCGTCACGAACCTTCCTCAATTCTGCCGATAATTGTTCCAGCTGATGTAGAAGATGTTCTATGTACCGATCTCTGCAAAAGGATGAAGATGTGGTCAATCAAATTTGCTTCAAGTTCAGTCTGACACAAAATTTGAAACCTTTACCTTTCAAGCAATAAATCAGGAGAACACTCGCTTCTTTCTGATAGATCAGGTTCCAGTTGAACTAGTGTTTCATCAACATGCGATGGCTGAAAGGTTTCGTTTGGTAATATTACAACTGGCGTGACGTGACGACTTAGCTCGCTGGATATCAAGAAGTTCGGTGGGTTCTGTGGTTAAAAATAGAGTGATTACTTTGAGAACTGTTTAAAATATAATTGACAAAGTACCAAAATCAATAATCAGTTAGATTTTTCTTTTTCAAGATAAACTTACCTCATCCAAGTTAGGCACCTGGATCAGTGATTTGAAATACTGGAGTGTGCTGGATTGTAAATAAAACTGCCGCAAAGCCTTAAATTGTTTTTGAAATCTGATACGATGACCCTCCAACGTGTCGGGAGGAAGACCTATATAGGTAATCTTAATACAAATGTTTTGGCTTTTGGAAAGAAAAATAGTACAGCGTACAATTGTGCAGTTTGAAAAGAAGCTTGACGATGAAATCATAAACTTGGGAAGAATCTTGAATACACGGAATGAGAGGAGCTAGTCGACATTGCCCCGCATTCGTCATAGAATTAGATCGCGACATATCCAAGGAACCAAACACTATAAGTCGGGAGAAAAAAAGAGAGAGGAAAAAAGAGGGAATAACGGAGAAAAAAACGGAGAAAAAAACGGAGAAAAAAACAGAGAAAAAAACAGAGAAAAAAACAGAGAAAAAAAGAGAAAAAAAAGAGAAAAAAAAGAGAAAAAAAAAGAGAAAAAAAAGAGAAAAAAAAGAGAAAAAAAAGAGAAAAAAAAGAGAAAAACAGAGGAAAAAACAGAGAAAAAACAGATAGAAAAACAGAGAGAAAAAGAGGGGAAAAAGAGAGGAAAAAAGAGGAAGAAAACGAGAGGGAAAAAGGAGAAAAAAAGCAGGAAAAAAAGAGAAAAAAATGATAAAAACAATTAATGAATAAATAAAATAAAGAGAAAAAAAGAAATAAAAACAGTAATAACCAAAGGAGTTCTTTCAAAAATTCGGAACAATATGAAAAACTATACCAGCTGTTTGCAGAGAAAGAATCTCATCCATATAATCCAGTAGCTCAACAGACAACTGAAAACTAGGCAACACAAATGAATTAGATTATGAAATCACCTTATCAAACTTATCCCAATCTTTCTGTCACCGACCACGTCGTATTTTTTTAAATGCACGACAAAATGACTTACTACAAGTTAACGTCGTGTTCACAGACCGAATCAATTTCTTCGTCTTTTAACATCAGATTTCCTGGAAATTTTGGATTCCTTTTGTGGAAATCCAGCTTGACTACAAGAAGTCGACAGTACAAATATATCAACTTTCCATATCCTTCTTTGAAATGTCCCTTTTAGAAAAGAATGCCATAAAACAACTGTAAAGATTTTATCACACCATCTGAAAGATAACCAACCCATAACTTTCCCTTGTCTACCAAAAAATCTCTGTGTTGTTGGGAATCTTTCTGCAAACAAAAATATCAATATAAATATAATTTTGTTTTAAACAAACTACCTTATTAGTATTTACCAAAACATTTGGATGCCCCTCTCGCAAAATCTTATGTAAAGTGTGGCAAAATTTCCATGCAATAATTGGATTTGAATGGATTGGTAACCTCAGAACAATAGACCAAAAAGCCTGGCTCCCTTTGCCTTGAAAGGTACCGATAATGGCACCTGTAAAATTTAGAAACATGATTAAATGGAACAGAATGATTGGTAAATACTTTAAGCTTACTTCGAACATGTTTGGATTTAACAGGTACCTCAGATTCATTTACTGCCTTACAGATAGCCAAAGTCTATAACAAATAGAAGTGTAATAAATAGTGTACATATATTTATTTTTGTTTTAAAATGAATGATGTCATGTAACAAACTTGGGTTTTTTCAAAATTTTCTCGTTCCAAATCTAAAACAAGATTACAACCAGATGACACATTTGGTTAAACCATAAAATTTTTTATAAATATATCCATATTTTTACCTAGTGAAGTACGGGAGCGATTTGGAGGCAAAGTGCGACCAGCCATATTTTTGTATATGGTGGTTTGCTGGAAGTACCACAAACAGTTCAACCTCTTAGTGACCCGCCCAAGAATCACAAAACGATGACAGTACTAGAAATGGCGAACTTGGTTTCGAAGATAAACGGAGATATGCATAGGAAACGACCAACCTAACTGAGGTAGTTACCTGTCATTTCTGAAAGTGTATACAAACTATGCAGCGCAGGGTCTCAATATCTATATCTTACCGGTTATGAGCATAAAATCAAAAATCCGCCAACATTGCTGCCACCTAGCGGTCATCTTGCCATTCTCAGTGCATGAAGTACTCTAACTTAAGGACGGGAATCTTCGACAATTCCATGGGATCGTTGCAGAGTGACGTATAGGGCTTTTTTAGAAAGCGAAAATCCGAGATTCAGAAATCTGGCAACGCATGCGTTTTGTAGTCTTTTCCCGTTTACATGGCAAAGGCCATAAGTAATTTAAGTGTCTTTAAAAAAATTTACGTAACTGGTTCAATTCGTAATATTTCTTCACAAGAATTCCACAGTGCTCTAGGTAAGATATTGGTCGTTAATTTCATGTATACTTTACTCGGACTAAAAAATTATTAATGCCTAAAAATTTAAATACAAAACTTTGTTTTGGGTTTTTTGCAGAGAATTGTCCGTGTTTGCGGCATTCTGAACAACCTTTCCCCGAGTATTGTATCTTCTGATTAATTATTTTCTATTCCGCTCTATGAATTTCTTACAAGAAGCTAACTTTTCGTATGATTGTTCTATGTTTATTTGGTACACAGTAGTAATACAAAAACAGTATCAAATGATACTGTAACAAAACAAGTTGAGGCATTTGGTTCTAGTGATTAGATGATGATGAGATGATGAGACGTTAATTGATTGTAGCAAGTGGTTTACGTTTCTTTGACTTTTTGACACACATATCACATCTCCACTTCACAGTAACTCGTTTCCCTTCCAAGTTCAAACAACTACGGTGAAACGTTTTACCGTAGCATTCTTTGTCAGCACATGAGATCATTTCACTATCAACACTTAACTGGCCGTTGCAAATACAAGGAAAATGCGAGTTGGAATAATTATCAGGAGTTCGGTCGTTTCTAATCACCAGGTGATTTTCTTGATCTACTTCCATGCTCACGACCTCTTCAGCTGTGAGTTGAGGGAGTCGGTATCGTCCAACAGTCCAATACTTGGACAACAGCTCAGGGATTACAACATTTAGAGCAAACTCTTTTCAAGTGCCAGTTGATCAAACATCTGCTGCACCTTCTCTTCACTGGCTGGCTGAATACCTATAGCCTTTCTTGGTGTTGAACTTTTAGCTTGTTTACAAACTGCTAGGTCTGAAATTTTGTCAGCCAAATTCTGTAACAGAGAAAGAATGATATAATTATAATCAAACAAGAAGAACTGATCAGTATTCAATTAAATGTATTTACCAAGTCTTTGTGGTTTGTCGTATGATGGCCCCATTCTTGACGATGGCTAGTGCAAGCTTCCTTCTTTATGGCCACCAAGCAGAACAACAAACAGCCAATATGTGAACATGTTTCGTTCAATCTGTGAATGAAGGATGGGAAACTGTAGAAATATAATGTGATTTGAACAGCAGATTAAGATAAACTTCTTACCCAGCTGGACAGTTGCAATGGGCTGTTATTACACCTCCTTCTTTATCAAGCAATACCCACAGCTGCCTGGGTTCTTTACTAATAGACATGGAACGCATCACCTAGATTACAAAAAGATGCACATATATATCAATAAGCAGATGTAAAAATAATGTTGAGAATAAGGATATAGCAGAACATACTTTGCCCAAAACGATTCCCTTGCCATCCTTCAGTTTATGCAAGGCCTTGTACAGAACATATCCATCTTGAAACTTCTTGTAGCTTAACATACTCTTCAAATTCTCAGTTCTGTTGCCATCATGTCGACTTTTTGTTACATAAAGGTAATCAATTAGGTCGTATTTGGCTATGTTGGGTAAACTTCTCTGTAGTTGGCGAAGATCTTGATCACCAACAATAAAGTATTTCTCGTCAATGCCCCATGGACAGTCATTCACGCCATTGCGTTGAAGCTTTGAGGCGTAACTTTTCTTTTGATCAGCAGTTTGGTCTAATGAATAAGCTGAAAACTTAAAAGGAACTTGGTCTAGGCTATCGTACAACTCGGCCCTGCAGAGAATCGCCTGCAAAAAACCAAAACAAAGTTTTGTATTTAAATTTTCAGGCATTAATAATTTTTTAGTCCGAGTAAAGTATACATGAAATTAACGACCAATATCTTACCTAGAGCACTGTGGAATTCTTGTGAAGAAATATTACGAATTGAACCAGTTACGTAAATTTTTTTAAAGACACTTAAATTACTTATGGCCTTTGCCATGTAAACGGGAAAAGACTACAAAACGCATGCGTTGCCAGATTTCTGAATCTCGGATTTTCGCTTTCTAAAAAAGCCCTATTCCCACAAATAACAACGTTCATAAGTAAAAATAAAAAGTTATCTATTCATAAGTAAATAGTTTTAGAAATAAAATGTGGCATAAATAAAAATTTCCTTTAATAAATAAATTTGTAAGTAAACCTATCAAACCTTTCACAAGTAAATATAGCCATTAGTAATTAATGTCATTATTAAACAAAATAAAAATCTTCTCAAAAGTAAAGTTGTTCACAAATAAATAAATCACTAGAACTCTTTACCATTTAAACTATGCTTCAAAAATAATTTGTTGCACAAGTAACACAAAAAAATTGCTTATATATTAGATACAACAAAATTCTCATTAAATAACATTATTCACAAATAAATATGTCCACTGGAACTCTTTTCTATTTGAATTATGGTTCGCAAATAATTTGTTTCACTAGTAACACAAAAGAAATTTTTAATAAATATATACATCAAAATTGTCAAAAGTAACATTATTCACAAGTAAATATATTCATTGTAACTCTTTCCCATTTCAACTCTGCTTCACAAATAATGTGTTGCACTAGTAGCACAAGAGCGCCGCTTGCAGTGTGTTGTTTTCCTCCGCGCAGAAAATTATTTATCGCTAGATGGCAGTCCCACCGGGCGGAAAATCATTCTTACGCCCCGATCATACCCCGACCCTAAACCCTCCCCTTTGAATAGTGAACCCCGCAAGAGGGTACCCCTTTTCTGAGAGGAAAAATATCCAAGGTGGATGTAAACGTGAAAATTTGCAGTTTCGAAGTCCTTAGGTATGGTTTAGAACGGGTAGGCTCCAGCATGTGTGCCGACGGGCTAAGTTAACGAAAACTGCCAGAATTACGATGAACATTTTCACACTTATTTCGAAAACTAGGCAACGTCGCAAATGGCGCAATTTTTCGAAATACGGTGAAATAAAAACGTTAAAAAATTCCCAAATTAAACTGTAATTTTGATTTTAGTCCCATAAAATCAGGAAAAAAGGAGCCCTAGTGAATTTACTTTTCTAGTACACGAACTGATAATAAAACATTTTAAAAATAAAAAAAGGTTTCTTGCCCTATCTCATCAATATTTTACAGGATCCAAGATAATCAAAGCTAAAATTAATAAAGTTTTTGCCTATTTCTCACTAATTAAAGATTATACCATTTACACGAATGTTTATCATCTTCTTCGTTGTCAATTTAATAAAACATACGAAAGGAAAGACGGTACTTTGATAGAATAGAAAAAAAATGGGAAAATTATATATAAAGTTATTTTCCAGCCGGAATTAATCATTTTTACCCACCCGCCCCGACCCAGGGCTGGTGGGTTTTCCTGCAGACGGTACCCCTTTTCTGAGAGGAAAATAGCCATAGGAAAGCAACCAGGGGTCTATGACTCAGGTTACTGGTTACTTGTGAAACACTTTAAATGTGATTTTTTTTTACAAATGCACCATATTATACGTGATATTTATTACAACCGAAACATTTTACTTATTAAGTATTAATAATTGTTTATATTAATACTATATTTACTTATGGTCATTAGGTCATATTTACTAGTGCCTCATTTTACATGTTATATTTATTACAACTGAAACATTTGTAAAGATGGAAATGTAGAAGCGATGAGACACAAAGTGCTGTGACAACTTTGTATTGGGATGATGTTAAGTGAACTACAACACGAATACTAGAGGAATAGAACAAACGACGGAGTCGCCTTGGCTGTCGCTGTTGACGTATGCCTGGCAACTGCCTATTCGCTCCGTCTTCCGAGCCGTCTTTGGTGGTTTATATAGTTGAGGTGCCCAAGATGCAATTCTGAGATTGAGTTAGAATTGCACGGTCATAAACTGAGTCAGGCTGTGGTTTTGGTACCCCCGAAGTCCGTGACAGGTTGTAACAGTTGGATGAGTTACGGGTTGAGGTCAGGGGTTACCATGACTCGTCACTTGCGTGAACAGTATTGTTCAGTGCAAAGCGTGAAGACGAAGGAGTTTTATATTAAACACTTAAAGGACGGAACAAGCAAAATATGGTATAATGGCGAGCATATGAGTCATAGTATTTGCATGCGACAAATATCTAAGTGATTGTATTTGCATGCGGACTATCCCTATCGATATTGGTATTTAATATCGATTATCAAAATAATCATTACACACCTCCCCCCTTTAAAAGACTCGCCCTCGAGGCTTCTCAAAGGTTGGAAGGTAGGTTATGTCATGTTATAGATGACTACGTGACTTCGTTGCGGATACTTTCACATAATGGTGTCCGCTGCTGAGGGAAAGAAAAGCGAATTGCTAAACATGAAAAAGAACTATAGACATTTAACATATAGAAAGAAAGGAATCATATTTCATATGGAAATTGTCCCATGCCTTTTGAAGGGTAGCACTTGACGAAGAGTTTGTTGGTGTTTGTTTAACGTAGAGCGGTGGTAGGGAGTGGTTTAAATATCCTTTCGTGAAGGTCGAGTTTCCAAAGGAATAATTTCTTTCGGTCCTCGTTGTTGATGGAGAGCATGATCAGGTTATCGGGCGTTGTCGGTAGTGAAAGGCATTGTTTCAGCGGTAATTTTACCAATGAAACGATACACTTCATTTTCAGTTGTGGGTCTTGTAGTTGAATGATGGGTATCTTCTTGTTTATACTGCATCTGCAACCGCGTGCGCGTCTGGTTCCCATGATGTTCGAGGAGTTGCGAGTGAAAGTGGTGATGTTTGGAGTAATTCTGGATTGAGGGAAGAAAACACTTGACAGCCGTGTTCCCAACAATAGCCTTTTTGAATGACAAATTTCGGGTTTGAATGACTGTGAGTGATAGCACTGTCAACATCTGTAGTAAGAGTTGCGAGTTTTGGAATAGTTAAAGAAGATGAAACAGAGACAGATGGAGACGAAGAACAAAGTGGTGATAGGGGTAATGGTTGGGGTACTGATGAAGGTGTTGAATCAGAACAAATTATAGTGGGCTGTTCAATTGAAGGTTCATTTGAAGTCATTGATAGTTGTGAGTTGACTGGAAGAGCGCTGGCATGACTTAAGAGAGTGGTTGTTGCAATAGGGTGACTGTGTATTGAAGTCGGGGTTGGGGGTGGGGTATTGGATGTAGGGTGTTCATTGGGTGGTAAAGACCAGGTAGCTCGTCGAATGGGAATGACGACATCAGAGTCGTTGGAGTTTAAAAACACATCGATTCGTTCAATTGGGGTGGAATTTTGTCGATGTATCAGACAAAAGTAAATGAGAGCGAAAGCGACAACAAGAAAAATGAAACTCGTAGCTGAAAAGAAGTTTGTAAGCCAGTTGAAAGAAAAGTTGAATCTACTTTTTTCTTGTGATAGGGAGAGAATGGGAGAAATTGGATTAATTTCATCATGTCTCATGACTGCCATTAATTCACCTATCATGTTCATTTGTTCAATTTCTTTGGAATGGAACGAAGTTTCAAGATTATGTAAATATTTAGCTTCAATGTCTACTTCTTCGTCGAAATGATTTTTGAGACCGATCGAAGAAATTTTAACGTTAGGTTTAATTGGATTCCAGGTTCCGTTGAAGTATTCGTGAGGCTGTCCATTTAGGTTGGCTAGACCATTGCTCCAAGTGCAAGGTCTGAATCTCGTTCGGGTGAATCCGTCTTTTCCAATTGTATATTGATGGAATTTAGGTTCCCATCCGCATTTAGTTTTCTGAGCTTTTACGTTTACCGTAAGTTTCTTACATTGCTGAAGGAGCATTGTTTGTCCGTCAGCTTGCACACGTTGGCAAGTGGGGAGGCCTAAAATTATTCCTGCTAGCATAGGGCTAGATTGGGCCATGCTCATTGCTAAAAATTGTTTGGTTTTTAAGGATTCACAGTAGACATTTCTAATTTCATCGTTCAATTGATTAGAAATATCAATCAATGAACCTGAGGTATATTGATGATGGCTAGCTTCGTCAATGAATGCTGGTTCGTCGGAAAGAAAAATTTCTTTCTCCATGAATTTCCATTCCAAGTAATCTGTTTCGTCTTTTTTAGTACAATTGACTAGTGTGGGCGTGACATTGTTGAATTGTTGGTTTTGGTAAGAAAATATATCTAGTGCTAGGCAGTAGCGATCGACGTTTTTGTTTCGTTTAGCATTGTCTTGTATGGTTAGGGTGCCAGAAGTGCTATTATATTTCCATAGTTGTCTACTGGATAGAGAGTTTTGACAATTTGAATGTACGACGTTGGTAAAGGAGGGGCTAGCAGTGACGCATAAGTGTTGATCATACTTAGGGATTAGTCTATCTTGTATAAACATGTAGTTGTCTGCGTCTACTGATGCACATTTTACAGCTCGTAGTTCTTTTGTGTTATTGGCGGGTTGGCCTATGCAAAGACCTGTACGATCGTTAACGAGAAATGAACTGGAAAGATTATATCCGAACTCAGAAGGGATACTAACGGTAGAAGTTTTGTTAATAACAGTGGTTGGTGCACGAGAATATCGGATGTACGTATCGGCTATCCCCTTGACTTTGAAAGAGTGATCAAATTTGCAAATGGTTTCAGGTTTTCCGTTCATGATAAATTCTAATTGGTTTTGTGCGTCTCTTAAATGTTGTATAGTGGTATTAGAAGAATCGTAGAGAAGTCCTCTACCTATTGTCTTACTATCGTATAACCACAATGTGCTTGTTTGGCTACTGGTGTGTTCCAAATGAAAGTTAGGTGACCCTTGTGGTAATGTGTAATATTGGAGTTCGGATTTGAGTTTAGAATTCCGAATGGTGATTTGATAGGGCAGGCTGCACAATCTTGTGTGACATTAAATCGTTCAAGCTCGCAGTTCATGATGGTGTGGACTTGAGTAGTCATCCAAGATCCATCTCCTTTTGGAGGGTTGTTGAATGATGCTGAATTGCCGATGAACTGTAGTTTATTGCCGTTGCAAGTTTCGTAGACTGCCATTTTGGCACATTCTTGAACTGTGACTAATAGTGGTGTTTCTTGGTATGTGGTATCATAGGCTCCGAAAAAATATCCGGCAATGGTTTTTTGTCTCAACCATTGTCTACAAAGGTATCCCATGTTTCTCAGAGGCGGCTCGTTCTTGCTGATTACTTCGTATAATACTTCCGTGATGTCGTTGTAGGTTGGTTTGGTGCAAAAATGAGGTTCACTGGTGTCGAGGAGTCCAACGAAAATAGGTTTGTTGCAGTCGCAAGTGGAGATTTCTTTACCGTGGGATGGTTTTGGTTTCAGGAACAAAAATGAAGAGAGAAGAAGGAGGCTGAATAAATTCATCCTAGAACTGAAATAACAAATGGGTATTTGTTTATTTGCCGCCGGAGAGTATGCCATGAAAGGATGGTTTTTTTGTGTGTGGTCTTAGGTTGTAAGAAGTTCGTGTGGATCTGTTGGATGGATCTTTATTTTCCTTATCAGAGCCTGAATTAAGAGTTACGGGTACACTCTCAATATTGGTGCTAAGATTAAGTGATTGGTTTTCATCGTTAGCGTGATAGTTCTTACGGGATTCGTCTTCGGTAATGGGTGGTTGTTCGGAAAAGAGATCATCGATGGTGAAGTTGTCCGGTTGGTTAGCAAAAAGGTCAGTTATGTCATTGGGAAAGGTTTCGATGTCCCAATCGATGGGGAAGGGGCAGGAGGAAGGACTGTCCGTTGTGAGGGACGGGGAGTCTTGTGTACTTTCTCTTGGTGGGAGTGGCTTCATCCTATTAACGTGTACTACGATTTCGGAAGTGGTCGTAGTATTTTTGTTTTCGCGTTGAACGGCATAATTTAGGGGGCCCATTTTTCTGTTGACTATGAACGGCCCGTCCCAACGTGGTTTGAGTTTAGACTTGAGTCTCGAGTCGAGAAGTAATACTTTATCCCCAACGTTAAAAGTCGTTTGTGTGGTACCTCTGTCATAAAATTTCTTCTGTGTTTTCTGGGCTTTGCGGAAATATTCTTGAGCGATAATGATAGCTTTGCGCCAAATGCTGAAGAATTCATCTGCTTCGGAATCAATGTACCGTTTTCTCGCTGCTGACGAGGAAATGTCGTCTGGTTCGATAGGATCCTGTCCGAATAGGAGATAATGAGGGGTTTCGTTTGTACTAGCGTGTACTGAAGAATTATAAATATACATGACGTATGGTAGATATTCGTCCCAAATGTGTTCGTCTTTTGTTAGGGCGGATGCTAACATGTCACCCATTGTACGATTAAATCGTTCCACCATGCCGTCTGTGGCAGGATGATACGCGGTAGTACGCGTTTGTTTAATGTTAAGCAGGGAACAGATATCTTTTATCAGGTTGGAAAGAAAATTTTTCCCTTGATCAGTTAGGATTTGAAGTGGACTTCCATAGCGGAGTATTACATGTCTAATGAATTTCCGAGCGACAGTCCGAGCTGATTGATTCTTCATCGCAACTGCTAACATATAACGAGTAGTATACTCTGACATGACCAAAATATAACGGTTTCCTTTATATGTTTCTGGGAGTGGTCCCACTATGTCTAGCGCCACTCTTTGCCAGATAAACGTGGTAGGTTCGAGGGGGCTTAAAGGTGCTGTCTTTTTTCCGTAGGCTTTCCGTTTGGCGCAAATAGTGCAACTATTAATGTACATAGTAATGTCTTTGACCATGTTAGGCCAAAAAAACCGCTGTGAAATGCGTTTCACTGTTTTCGCGATGCCTAAATGTCCTCCAAGCAGGTGATCGTGAAAACGTTCCATTACACGATGTTTCAAACAGCTAGGAATTAAGATTTTTCCTTTATGCGTAAGGAGACCGTCTTTGTTTAATTTGTGTTGGAATCGTTTTTTCTGGTCAATGCATAATCCGGTTCCTTGTGCTTGTTTGATTTCAGCAGTTGATGGCAATCCCGCTTTAGAGATAACGCTTATGGCTGGGGTATAACTGATTTGATGAATAGGGATGCGGCTCAACGTGTCAGCGTTTTGATTAGTTTTACCGGGCCGATAGACGATCGTTATGTCAAACGACTGCAAAAATAGAGACCAGCGTCCCAGTCGTCCATTTTGGCTTTGTTTCTTCATAATATACTCTAGGGGTTTGTGGTCAGAGTATACAGTTATCCGTGTTCCATGTACGTAAACGTAAAAAGCCTTGATTGCGTGTATAATGGCGTATAATTCCTTTTCGATGGTCGACCAGTTTGCTTCTCTGTCTGATAAATGTTTCGAAGTGTAAGCGATAACTACTTCTTCTCCTTGTTGATTCTGTCTTAAGATTGCTCCTATGCCGTATTGTGATGCGTCCGTGTCAATTGAATACTGCGCAGAAGTTAAATCAGGATGCATCAAAATTGGCGAAGACGTCAATCTTTGTTTTAACGCGTTAAAAGCTTCCTTTTGCTCGTGCTTCCAGCACCAAGGTATATTCTTTTTTGTTAATTCCGTTAACGGATGTGCAATTGTTGCGAAGTTGTTGACATATCGACGATAATAATTGGCTAGACCCAAAAACGTCCGTAGTTGGTCGACATTTGTCGGTTCCGGATATTTCGCAACGGATTCGACTTTTTTGGCGTTCGGTTTTATACCGATAGCCGAGATAATATGTCCAAGGTATATTATCTCTCTTTGTGCGAATTCACATTTTTCTGGCTTTATTTTTAAACCTGCTTGTCCAAGCAGCTGGATCACATGATTGAGTTGGGTAAGGTGATCTTCTAAGGAATTTGAGAATATGATGACATCGTCCAGGTATACTAGAGCGTATTTGTGAAGCACTTCGTCCAGAACGAGGTTCATTAATCGCTGAAAAGTAGCTGGTGCGTTGCATAATCCAAATGGGAGTCTGTTGAACTCAAAGTGTCCGATTTCGCAAGTGAAAGCTGTCTTTTGTTTATCTTCTTCGGAAACTTCGATTTGCCAGAAGCCACTAAAAAGATCAAGTGTTGAGAAGTATTTGGCTCCCTTGAAGTAGCTTGTTACGTCATCAATGCGAGGAAGGGGATATCGATCCTTCACTGTAACGTTGTTTAATTTTCTATAATCAATGCAGAGACGTAATTCGCCAGTTTTCTTTTTAACGAGGACGATTGATGAACTGTAAGGGCTAGAACATTTACGAATAACGTTATGGGCTAACATATCATCGATGTAGGTTTTGAGTAAGGGTCTTTGGGTGATAGGAATTGGGTAATGGTGTGTCCAGACTGGTTTTGGGTCTATCAGTTGTATCCGATGAATGGCTAAGGAAGTTTTCCCTAATTGTAGCATAGATTCAGCAAAAAAATGGTGATGGTGTTTAAAGATGGCCAGAAAAGAGGCTTTGTGGTTATCGGGAAGGTGAGATAAGTTGAATGTAAAGGGATAGGTTTTATCTATTATTGGGCCTTTATTAAATACTGAAACTGTGGCATCTGCGAATGTTGTTTTTGCCCGTATTGCTTTTGGTTTGCGTTTAAGTATTTGCAGGGTATTACCGTCGATAATGATACCATTATCGCGGATAAAATCTAAGCCAAGGATACAATTGGATCGTAAATTCGAAACTATATAAAAATTATGTTCGACCCGTGACTTAATGTCAGGTAGGGTAATCAAAATTCTAAAGTATCCAACAATTGTTAAAGGAGAATTAGATTCAGCTTGTAGGTTGGCCTTGTCATTGGGTAGTTGTTGAACGTAGAGGTGATTTAGCGAAGCAAAAATAATATGAGATAAAACACTGACTTCTGCACCGGTGTCAACTAGCGCTGGAGTACTGACATTACCAATTTTTACATGTAACTTAATAGCGTTAAAATTATGAATAGTATCCAGAAAAATTGTGGGTCGTCCTAATGTGGAGGGTACCTTCCTCGGAAGGATGATTGAAGACATTCTGTTTTGAAGTGACCGGGTTTGCCGCACCTAAAACAGTTTGATAGATTATTTCTCTTATTACGTGGTAGTGTTGGGTTGTTTACTCTAGCTGCTCCAGGGTAAACGTTTTGGTACGAATTACTAAATTGTTTGTAATAAGGAGGTTGAGAAGAGCGACGTTGTGTATCGTTGTATGAGGATTGTTCTTTAGTGTAGGGTTGGTTGCGGTATGCTGGTTGTGTTGAGTGAGTTGGTGGGGTAACAAAGGCCTGATTGACAAATGGATTAGGAGAACGGCTCCTGCTAAATGGACTTGGAGAACGTGTGCCGGGATAAGGAGTAGAAGACCGTATGTTTTGGGAAGGGCTCCGGGATCGTGGGCGACGGAAAGGGCTAGGAGAATGTCTGTTTGCGTGAGGGCTTGTAGAGCTGCTCCTATCGTAAGGGCTGCGTGAACTGTGACGGTTGTAGGGACTTGTTGGCCGACCTGTAGATCTTGGTGGGCTAGTCGAAAAATTTGTGTTGGAAGGTGAGCGGCGTCCAAGGATTTCTTCGCCGCCTACATTGGGTGAGAAGCGAACAGCTTTTGCGTTGAGAGATAGTCCAGCAGGATTAGATTCGGATGAAGAAAACACAGATGACTTCCGCTTAATTTTTGGTTTGCTCCTGTTATTCTGTAAAGTTTCCACGGAAGAACAGGTGAGTCCCTCGAATTTCCGTTTAAGGTCCTCAATGTCTGATGATAGAAGCTCGTGGCTGAGATTTATAGCACTAAGATCGGGTTGCCGTGCTCTTGTCGAAGAATGTTTTCTGGTATGGATACTTTCGACTTCTGTTGCAGTTGCTATAGCGACATCGTAAGTTGCTGTAGCAGTTATTCTGTTTTCATAACCGGCTTGTAAGTCACTTTTAAGTCCATTTTCGAAAGCTGTCTTTAAGATATCGTCTCTGACTGAAGCAAGAGTTTCGTTTTTGCTACGAAACATCTTCTCGCCGTATCCTTTTATAAAAATTTTTTCGATTCGTGCTCGGAAGTCGCGCACTCGTTCGTTGGGTTTTTGTTTGATGTCATTGAGTTCGTTTTTGAAGTATTGATTTTCCGATGGATCTTTAAATTCCTGGATAATAAGGTCCTTCCATTCTTCGTATGATACAACTGGATTATGATAGTTGGGGTCATCGATTTCTTCTTGAAAAGAAAGAGCTAATTTTGTGAATCGTTCCGAGAAGTATCGTTTCATTTGTTCTTTGGACCAATTAGCGCCTTTCGCTATTCTTTCGGCTTCCTGGAACCAATCCTGGACACTAATGTCACCAAGATATCCACTGAAACGAGGTATTTTCTCGCGAAGTGGGATGGACACCAGTTCTCCCAGATCTGATGCTGTTGCCATGATGGGTGTTGGCTGGTCTTGAGAGAGCATGCGCGCCACGTGTGTAAGGTGTTCCGCGTTGCAACGATCGATAGCGTTGGTTACGAGGTTGCTAGCTGGTGAAGTTTTCAGAGTGTCGATAATGGAACGTTGGCGCTCGGATATTTCTTTTAGTTGGTGAAGTTCTAATGATTGGTTACTAAATTTAGATACCGCAAAGGATAGTGACTGCTTTAACGAATTGATTTCTATATCTTTACTAGAATTACTAGATGTTGCGTCTTTGAGAAGGAGTTCAAGTTGTTTGATTTTTTCGTGAAGTTGAGAGATTGTTCCCTGCAGTGCTGCTTGTTCTCCGATTAAATGGTTATTGGAGGTTTGGAGATCGGTGGTTAATTGACGGAGTGAAGTAGTAACCTCATCTTGTGGAAGATGCTGTAGGGAATTAAGAGTTGTTTGGAGGGAAGTGTTTTCGTGTTCCAATAAAGTTATTTTATGGGACAATGTTTGTTGAATCTTAATTTTCTCGTTGCTAGCCTCTACTAGTTGTGTTTGGAGGGCCTGAAGCTGCGCATTAATGTCTGTCGTTTGCTTAGAGTATTGTGTGGCGTGTAGTGAGAGATCTTCTGAAAGGGATTTTACTTTTGCTTCTAGTTCGGTCTGGGCGTCTGAGCTGTTATTTAGATAAGTTTTGAGATTTGAAATATCTGCTTTATCGCTCAAAGCTTGGTTTTGGAGAGAAAAGATCGTTTGATTTGCGTGATCAATTCGGTTATTGAAGTCCGATTTGAGAGCCAAAATTTCTTGTTTGCAGGTTTCGAGTTCTAGGGTTTTTTGTGAAAGCAGTTGTTCGAGCTGCGAATTTGTTCCAAGAAGTTGGTAGGCTTGGGATTCTAGGAAATTCTTGTCAGATTGAATCGACGCAAAGTGAGAGTGAGCTTCACCGATGAGGCGTTCATTTGTTGCTTGTTGAGCAATAGAAGAAATAGTGGCGTCAAAATTAGCCTGCTGCAAATGAAGGTTTTGCGTTTGGACTAATGCTAGGGCGGAGTTTGCTTTTTGAATTTCTGTCTGGTGATTTTGAATCTGCTGCTTTAAACTAGCTATTTTTTCACGTTTCTCATTAGTTGGTCTGCCTGGCGGTTGGTTTTCTGTTAACTGGTTGAGTTGGGTTTGTAAATCTTTAATGATAGATTCTGATTTAGATCGAATAAGGATGTACGTGTCTGGGTGAGAATCGGTTATTTGGCGGGCGGTGATTGGTTTTGGATGGGACTTCTTATTGAAAGGAACACTTCTAGCAGAAGGAGTGATACTGACTGGTGAAATGTTTTCGGATTCACCCTCTGGAAAATTTTCATGTAGTTGAATGCCTTTCTCAATAATCGCTAATGCTCCACTTTCAGGGGTTAAGCTAGTAGGAGTATCTACTTCCATAGACAATGGGCTTGACATACCATAAAAGTAACACACCTTTACTTTGTGGTTGACTGAAGACCGATGAGGAGGCTTAAACACGACCCAGTGCAGTTTCAATCTATGCCGACGAAATAGTGTAAAAGTCAGAAACTGAACGTAGCGCGATAACAGGGGTGAGTCGGTGCGTTGGGCGCCAAATGTAAAGATGGAAATGTAGAAGCGATGAGACACAAAGTGCTGTGACAACTTTGTATTGGGATGATGTTAAGTGAACTACAACACGAATACTAGAGGAATAGAACAAACGACGGAGTCGCCTTGGCTGTCGCTGTTGACTTATGCCTGGCAACTGCCTATTCGCTCCGTCTTCCGAGCCGTCTTTGGTGGTTTATATAGTTGAGGTGCCCAAGATGCAATTCTGAGATTGAGTTAGAATTGCACGGTCATAAACTGAGTCAGGCTGTGGTTTTGGTACCCCCGAAGTCCGTGACAGGTTGTAACAGTTGGATGAGTTACGGGTTGAGGTCAGGGGTTACCATGACTCGTTCACTTGCGTGAACAGTATTGTTCAGTGCAAAGCGTGAAGACGAAGGAGTTTTATATTAAACACTTAAAGGACGGAACAAGCAAAATATGGTATAATGGCGAGCATATGAGTCATAGTATTTGCATGCGACAAATATCTAAGTGATTGTATTTGCATGCGGACTATCCCTATCGATATTGGTATTTAATATCGATTATCAAAATAATCATTACAACATTTTAATTATGAAATATTCTTGGATTTTTTTTCTGAAATACAAATTTTACTTATGGTGATATTTACTAATGCAGCATTTTAAATATGACATTTATTACAGCTGAAACATTTTACTTATGAAATATTTACAGGTTATTTTTCCAAATACTAATTTTACTTATGGTTATATATACTAATGCTACATTTTATTTGTGAAAACTATTTTATTCGTGGACAGTTTAAATGAACAGTTTTACTTTTGAAACATTGTTTTTTTGCCAAAATGTATAACCGAGTATAAGTTTCACTGACACATTTTACTAGTGGAATTTTACTTGTGAACAGTGTTAACTGTGGGAATACGTCCTAACGCTACGCAGCCCCATGTCGGCCATGTAATTTTGTTTTATTTTTTAATAAATTTAATATAAAAAAATTATTGACTTACCAAATATCCCAATACTGAAAACTAACCTTTAATGAGATATTAATTTTTTTTCTATCAGAAAAAAAGGGATGTGGGCGGGCCGCCGGTGCTATCTGGGAGCCAAAAATCTAGCGCATTGCTTGTACAATTTCGAGTTCAGTTGTCAATCAGCAAGAACATGCAATTTTGGTTGATAGATGGCATGCGAAAATTTCCAATTTAGGTGTCAATGAGCAAGAACTTGAACTTCTGGGTTGATAGATGGCACCGGCAGCCCGCCTAATTCCCCTTCTTCTATAATTAAAATCAAAATTTCTCCTTAAATTTACGTTTTCTAAAGAAAAAAGTTATATGGATAGAATCGCCTTTTAAAACTGCATTTATTGATGTATTTTTAAATTTTTTCGTGAAAAGAGCCCACCCGACAAGCTTTAACATGGTGAGACAGGTAAAGAATTCCATCCTTAAGTAGAGTAGTCCATGCTCAGTGACGACCACGAAGTATGAACAACTGCTCGTCGCAGCTCTACCTAAGGAGGACTGACGTCCTATATCGCGCCATGGGACCCCTGAAACAGAGCTCAGCGTAAGTCGCCCCTCCCAGATGTGGAGCTTCAAACGAAATGACGACTTTAACATAGGCTCTTATGGAAAACTCGATTTTTAAGTGTTTCTTAACAAAAACTGATTAACTTAACAGTCTTGGGAGGGGGGGAGGGGAGATATTAAAGTTCCAAAAACGGAGAATTTTTTGGTATCCTTTGTGACTCCGATCTTCATTTGTGACAATTTTTAAATAATAAATGAAATTGAATCACAAGGCGCACTTCTTTTTTTTATTAGTGCAGCCACCGCAAAGTCCGTTACAAATCCGAAAACGGTCTTTGCGGGGGCTGGATTTTTGAGTCAGAATAGACCTCTTGCACAATGAAAATGTAGGATTTTTGTAGTCCTACAACGTTGCAAGCCGCCATCTTAGGCGGATCTTATCATTCTTGCCGCTTTTAACCAGAGATGCCGTGATCGATTGCTGATGGAAATCGATTTCGATCAATCGATCAACTTTCACTGATCGGGGACGATCGATCGAATACTTGAAAAATCGTATCGAATTGCAGTGATCGATTTTATCAGCGATAGAGCGCCAGCTATTATTAAAACATATACAATTTCTTCGATTTGTTTTTAAAAAGCTTTGCCATAATTCCGTAAGTCATCTGTCAGCACACAGTCATTGTTCAGTTGAGTTTTATATTATTGTGTTTTTTGAAACTAGTCTTTAAAATTATTTAAGGCGCATTCAAGAATGGCTGAAGATGCCTAGGAAAACATCCTAGGAATGCTTTTGTAAGTAATATAAGTTTGTTACATTTTTTTTCGTAGACTGTTCACAAAGCTAGATTGGACGAATTCAATGGTGATTTTGTTGGGAAGCTGTCTCATAGTCTAGACCAGCACCTAGTCAACTTTAATGAACCTCGTGTTCCGAAACAAATTTTGACACAATCTGAACCAGATGCAAGAATCATGATAACAATTTGTGTTGAAATGTTATTTTTTCTTGCGATCAGCGATACATGCAGTCATTTCGTTTGATAAAAAAAGAGCAAATCGCTCGTTCATTGATCATTCCTAAAAAGTGACCAAGCGCTCACTCATTGATCATTGAAATAAAAGTGATCAATCGATCGCTCAATTCGATCACTTTTCGATCACAACATTTAGAGATTTACAGTTTCCTCCTGTATTACTGCCCTTCAAAGTTAAAATGTAAAAAAAACCTCCCCGTTTAAAAAAAAAACTACTATTTAAAAGTTGAGATCCAAAAATGTAGTCCTTTTTGCTGTGAAAATCAAGCCAGCAGTGCCGTAGACACGTTGAAGACACGTTCACATTCGGCCGAAGACGGTAATGCTCTATTTTATTCCCTATGTCCGTTTTTGTTTGTATCCTTCTAGAAAACAGGGTTTTTTCGTTACCACCACCATACAAGAAATTGAAAATAATGTTATAAAGGCTACATGATAATGCTATCACGGTCTAACAGGAGAGGTAGACAAACGCGCTATCCCTGGCATCGGCTGGGATAGCTCACTGGGGTGGGAGGGTTCCATGACGTTCCGCTAGGAGCGCCACGCGCAGAAAAGGGCTAATGCGAAAAGACAAAAAATATATATCGTGCACCTCAGCAGTCAGTAAGCTTGGCGGCTTGCTCAAGCTGTCAACCGTGCTGTCAGGCTTCTTGTCTAATTAATTATAACCATGCAAATTTTAATAACTGCCAAAAAAAATAACTGATTTTAATGTTCACTTTTATATCAATTGTATTATTCATGTCGTATTCAATTTAATTTGTGATATTCCATATTATTGTAATATATATTATAATTTATTATAATATATATATATTATAATTTGTGATATAACACTATTTTCTAGTTCGTATTAATCCTGTACCCGCCATTCATACAGTGGCTACCTAAAGTATGGGAACGCGCGAGAGAACCTTATGGGAAAAGGCGATTTTCGCGGCGCTCCCAAATACAGCGTATTCGTCGGAAAGAGATCAATTTTTTTGTAGTGAGTTATAGGGGTCAGGTATTAGGTAATTTTTTTTTTTAGATTTTTTTGATCACGGGAAGGGGTGTTTTTAATCCGAGCCCTGATGAATTTTAATTTGAAAATCGAACTTTTCAATTTATCCTTTTTCCCCTTTTTTCCGCACCTGCAGAGTTGTCATGTTTTCATATTCAGGGTGTTGTTCTCCCCATTGGGTTGGGAGACAAAACATCAACGTGTTTCATGAAATGAGCAGAAAACACCCGGAATATGAATACGCGACAACTCTGCAGGTGGGGAAAGAAAGGGGAAAAAAGGAAAAATTGATAAGTTCGATTTTCAAATTAAAATTCATTGAGTTAAATTTTAATGAAAAAATTTGAAAATGATGTATATTGTAGAACTAGTGTAGTTCTTTTTTTTTGCATCTTTTCCCGTAGTTTTATTACAAATAGTTCACTAATAATAGGTCGCGAAAGTAGCCACATTTCCATAAGGCTCTCTCGCGTGTTCCCATACTTAGGGCTCGGATTAAAAACACCCCTTCCCGTAATAAAAAAAATCTAAAAATAAATTACCTAACAGCTGACCCCTTTAACTCCCTACAAAAAAAAATTGGTCTCTTTCCGACGAATACGCTCTATTTGGGAGCGTCGCGAAAATCGCCTTTTCCCATAAGGTTCTCTCGCGCGTTCCCATACTTTAGGTAGCCACTGTAGATGCTTGAGCGATGCTGAGGTGCACGATACATTTTTTTTCTTTTCGCATTAGCCCTTTTTAGCTCGTGGCGCTCCTAGCGGAATTCCATGGAACCCTCCCACCCTACTGAACCAGTCAGCTCTTATGGTGTTTGTCTACCTCTCCTGTTAGACCGTGATGCTATAATCAATAAATCAGTAAGGGAATAATTTACCCAGAGACAGGATTCAAACTGGAGACTTGTGACGACGAACTGCTGAATTTAACAAAGTTATCACCTGCTGCCTCTCACTTTCATCCAGCCAAATAGTTTTAAAGCTCGGATCGTACATTGACGCCATTTGGATTTGAATGTGCTTACATATTTTCCAAATCTTGTGCAAAGAGCAGATGTATTGCCAGAACAAGAGATTCTATGTACGATCGAAGAATCTTTGGAAAATTCTTCTATTTTCTGAGTAAATAGGAACAAAGCCTCTATGTGAAAAATATGTAAGCTCTAGCCGGCTTACCATACGTTATGTCCATGTGTTTAAGAAAAAATTTGGCCCTTATTTATTTTTCTCAGAGAGAAGCTGTTACGTAAATAATTATTAAACTATAAAAGAATAGAAAGTTAACTTATGCTTATTACGACGGACCAAACTAGAAGTTAGTGCGGTTCTTCGTTAAAAAGCTGTGAATAAAAAAAAATGTAGTTTTTTGGGTAAACCTGTACTAAAGTAATGGCGGCGCAAACCGGGAAAAAGTGGAAAATTTTAAACACCTGAACGCACAAATACCGTTCAGAGTATAACAGTTACATTGATGATTGATGCGCAACACATCTATCTAAAGCCTACTCATCAATGAGTATGCTGAATTTTTTTGTGTTTAATTCTAAGGAGCAGTCAGTAAAAAAATAAAAAGTTAGGAAACGTTTCTCCATAAGAGGCCATGTTAAAAAGACCGAAAAACGGGTGTTAAAAAAAAGAGTGTTTATTATTTTGGGAGGGTACTGTAGGTGATTCCTTTCCTTCCCTTTCCATCTCACTGCTCTTGCTAAAAAGAAAAAAACCATGAACTCAGAACTCTTTTATTGATTTTAAATTTTAAATTAATACTTAAAAGTCGACACCAGCATCGTTCGTTTGACCATGGTCTAACAGGGGGAGGTACACAAACGGCTAACAAGCAAAACGTTCCCACTTTGGTTTTTGGTTCAAAAAAATTCCGCTAGGAACTCCACCTGTGTAGTGGCCTTTTGTTTTTCGATTCCCCTTGATGTCAATGGATCATTGGTAAAATTTACTTTGTTATTTGGTTATTTTTCAATTACGGTGATCTTTAATTGTGTGTTGTGTGAGCTAAAGGGCTAGGCAAGATGGTGAAATGTTTTGTGGTTGGGTGCAATAGTGGATGTAAGTTAAATACTGGCAAAATTCCCAGCCTTTAGAAGTCCAAGAGATGACAGTCAGTTTATTTTATGGAAAAGGACTATACCAATAGCTGACAAGAAGCTCTCAAAAAAGATCATGTCTGTGCAAGGCATTTCAAAAAAGAAGATATAATTAAGACTAAGGATATTCTTGGTAAATTGTATCCTTTACAGCGCTGGAAGTTGGCACCAAATCCTATTCCAAGTCTCAATCTAGGTAATAAATTTATTTACTGTTATTCCTGTTATGCCCGAGTGAAAGGCGGTGAACGCCACTGTATTGTCGAACCACGGGGGTAAATTACATAAGACGGAAACGAGACGGGTATGGGGTGTGACCAGACCAAACGACCAGCGGAAACCCGACTGGCGTCCTGTTGGCCCTGCACCCCCTTACCCCGCTCCACGCCATCTGTCGATGGCTTCTGAGTACACAACAATTCCTATCCATTATCCATGTTAAAAATGCTATCATTTAGAGGAGCCATTGAAAGAAGTGAAACTCAAAAGGAGTCCTAAGAGGAGAAATGTCAAACACTTTTACCAGACTCATCAGCTGAAATAGCTGGTGAAGTTTTACAAACAGAAGGCGCAACACGAATACACAAATAACGGATACGCTCGCATTCGGCCTCGTCACGGCTGGCTCCAGTGCAGCTATACGGATACGATATTGCGAGGTTTCCGAACCCGAGTTCCCCTCCGCGGACGGGGGTGCCGACGGATCGGATGGGCGCGGCTGCCGTGCCGATGGACCATCTGCAACCCCCATCGTTTCTGCCCCGCCTCCGTCGTCCAGAGGTAACTGCGCCTCGTCGTCCGTCCTGGGGTCGGCTGGAACCATGCCATACCAACCACCAACCATCTCCTATTCCGCCACAATACGCTGCCACTGGCAAACTTCATGCGATACGAACGGTAGCGCCCCACTGCGACAACCGTTCCAACGTGGCTCCACAACTTCGACTGTGGATCTTGGACCCTGACTGGCGTTCCGATGGGCAGTGGAGACAAGGGTCACGACCGGGCGTCATAGCGGAGTTGGGCCGTCGCTTCCAAATCTGCCTATCGTTCGCGCGCTGCCATAGCCGCCTTCCATTGCGTTGCATAGGCTGACCGTTGAGCTGGGACGGTGGAACGAAGTTGGTGCCCAAACACTATTTGGGCCGGTGACTGGCCGCTTTCGTGGGGGGTATTGCGAAATTCTAGTAGGCCAGCCAAGAATTCTTCAGACGCTAGATCGCCCGATGGCGCAATTTTTGCCACCAGCGCCTTGATAGCTTTTACTGCCGCCTCCGCATTGCCGTTACTCTCAGGGTAATGGGGAGTCGAACTGCTCCATGATACCCCGCATCGTTGCATCGCCGACTGGAATATCCCCGCATCGAACTGTGGGCCATTATCCGAGCGTAATCGCATCGAGACGCCGATCTCGACAAAATTATGGACCACGGCTTGGACCACTTCGCGGGCTGTCGGGTCCCTTCGCCACTGATGAACCACCGGCCACCCCGATAATCTATCAGCATACACCAGTACGTGTAACGTACCGTGCTGGAATAAGTCGGCGGAAACGTCTTCGAATACATAAGCTGGGGCTGGGTCGGACATCAACGGCTCCTGACACTGGCTCGGCAGCCGTTTCTGGCATCCGCTGCAGCGTTCTATGAGCATGGCTATATCGTTCGTAATACCCGGCCAGTAGACCGTTTGTTGAGCCCGCCTTTTCGTTCGAACAATCCCCTGATGAGCTGCGTGCAGTTTTTGCAGAATTCCACGGCGAGCTGCCAGGGGTACCACAATCCGCGATCCATACAGGACTATGCCGACCTCCACCGATAGCTGGTTCCGGATAGACCAAAACTGTCGGACTGTTGGAATGTTTCAGCAACTGAGCCCGCTTCTTTGCAAATCCGGTCTCCACTTCTGCCAAAAGGTCCGCGTACTTGGAATCCGTTGACGCTGCTGTTCTCAGTTCGCTCAACAGACCGTCCGGCAGGTGAGTAGCTGGCGTCGGCTCCTCCTCCATATGGCATACGGCCTTGACGCTTTGAATGATGACACTCCGCATGGAATATGCCAGCTCCTCGCCGACGCACTCGTCTTCCGCCACCGGATCGTTCACAGGCGCCCGCGATAATGCGTCTGGTATCGCGTGGTCCTTACCTTTACGCCACACAGTGGTGAAAGAATATGGAGACAGACGTTCTTTGAGGCGCTAAATCTTCGGGTTCTCAATGGCATCGAGTGTGTATTTGTCCAGAATAGATACCAACGCTTGATGGTCTACCATTAAGGTGAACGTGGGGAGACCCGACAGGTAAAGACGGCACTTTCTGATGGCCCACTCCACCGCAGCCAACTCGAGCTCAACGATGGCGTACCGTGACTCGGTGTCCGTACACCAGCGGGAATCGGTATCCATCAGCTTCCATCCGTCTCCGTGGCGTTGTAGTAAAACGTAGCCCATGCCATTTTTCCTGTAGGCGTCCACTTGGATAACCGTTTCCCGAGCCGGGTTGAGGTGCGCCAACACCGGGGGAGCGACTAGGGCCGCTTTCACAGCTTCGAAAGCTTGCTCGTTGTCGGCCGTCCAAATGTAGGGGTTGCGGGTGCTGAGAAGTGGGCGGAGTGGCCCTTTCGCCGGTGTAAACATGGATGGAGAAGCAACTGCTCAAGATTCAATAATCGAATCTGTGAACAACCTCATTTTTAACCCAACAGAAGCACTGCTTCCTCCATCACGGTGTTGGTTGCCTGACTGTGATGTTTGTTGAGTGTGTTTGTTGCTAATTAAGCATTTCAAATAAAGTTCTTGTTACCTTCGTGAATCATTAGAAAATGTTATTGGAAAAGCCTCCTTACTATCTCTCAATAACATTTGTTGACCTATGCATAGGGACACCCTGGCCCCAAAGCTTATTTACGAGTACATCGTAATTCGATACCGGTTTCAAGCAAAAGCGAAAAAAGATTGCAATGTTGATCGATTGAATATTCAGCGTAACCAAGAAAGGAAACTGTCTCAACTTCCGATGGAGAACCATGCCAAACGTACAAATAAAGCCGGAAAGAAAAATGAGTCCATCCAAACGCAGCTATAATTAGTTAATACATAACTGCCTAACTCCATCTTTTAAATCGAATTATTGTGAGCTAGGGAATGTTATATGTGCAAAATATACTCCGAATGCAGTCATATTCTATTTAATTTGCATTTATTATCCCTTTTATGCGCTATGGGCTAGAAAGAACAAGAGCCACAACACAAGTGGCGTTCGTAGCGGGATTTTGGCGAACCAAAAATGAAAATGGGTATTTTTTGCTTCTCGTGTCCCCTATTCCGTTTGGGCACCTTCCCCTGTTTGACCATGGTTTGACCATCGTGGTTTGACTCTCAGCAGTAATATTGACCTCAATGACCTCAGCCATTATTGATTCAGAAATCAGATTGACGTACAGATGCCTTCTTCAACTCAAGCAGACTAAGCACTGAGACAAGATCTGAATCTAACTAGAATTCCCGAAAAATCTTTTCCTTCTAGTGACAAATTCAAAGAAGTTATATTTTTTGTTCACAGATAGCGCTACATTGAATAATCAAAATTGATTACACCCTTTCGATCTCGATCTCGATCAGAAATTGATCACCACAAGTCTGGGTACATGTTGTCGTTTTTGGGCAACTATCCCATCGACAACGTCCAAAAAGGATCATTTAATACAAAACAATGTAAAATTCAAGTTGTTTGCCTCATTATTGAAATTTCTGATCGAACCCTGATCGATTGAACGATTGATCGATTAATATTAGAACTGATCCAGATCGAGATCGACGATCACTTTTCTGTGATCGATCAGCATCTCTTCTTTTAACGGCCATATTTGATTTTCTTTTTTCTTCCACACTTCCACTACGCTTTTGCAGTATTTACGCTTTTTATAATATTTTCTTAATTTTTTCCGCCTTACTGGAGTGGAGCACCAACCTTCTTACCACCTTCTCCAAGTAACTACTTCTGATAATATTATCACGCGCAAAATGGTCGAGAGAGAGGCTGGTCAGATAAAACAATCCGCTGAGCCGTTTACAACTCTGCAATTTGGACTCGCTAAAGCAATTTCACTGCTCCCTGCTACACTACTCTAGGGGAAAGTGTCCTCCACCACAGATGCTTCCACACTACATTAACCTTATTGCTACACTCACTAACTGACTGACGAAACTTTCCGAGTCAGGTCATTCTTATAAAGGGCGACTCGGTGACCTTATACGTAATTACTTTGTCTAAGGTCACCTTGTATGACATTACCAGTCGCCACTCCAACGCTATACACAGACGTACTCTCAGGCATACACACACACACCCTCGCATACACAAAAATGCGGCCATACATCAGACATGCATGAATTCATGTACGTGACAATATTGATGTACAGTATTCTACATATTATACATATATTGAAAGTTATTATTGGCGTGGTAACGGGCTTTTTGTTGCTGTTTTTTTAAAGGTAGGGTAAACAGGGTGAGGACATGACAGCGCTGGGTTGGGAGGTCTAAACCTTGCTTTTTTGCTTCAGGGTTAGTAACTGGTCAGGTCATTTTTAAAATCCCCAGGATTTCTGTTTTAAAGCGATAGTTGGGAAAAATTTAGCTAAGGCTTTGAAACATCCTTATTCAAAAAATGAAGCTAGCAGCTTGAACATGGTGCTGTAGACGTCGATGGCATATGTGTAGCGGTTCCGATTACGACGCAGGAGACCGGAGTTGGAATTCCGTTGCGGATTTAAAAAAGATGTGGTATATTCATTCTGTTCGGATTTTTGTGCAGGATACTGTACAGTATGAAACCCTCAGGGGGTGTATTTTTTAAGCGACAGTTGAGAAAAAAAAGCTAGGGATTTGAAACATCCCTTATTAAAAAAATATAGCTTGCAGTTTGGGCAGTGTTTATTAGACGTTGATGGCAAGTGTGTAAAGCTTCCGACTACAACGCTGGAGACCGGAGTTCGACTGTTGACACCGAATTTTAAAATTTGGGCAAACTTTTGATAATCTTCGTTTTTTGGTAAAAAAGAGAATTTTTATTTGTTTTTATTAGATCAAATAAGATCATTAAAACCAATAAGAAATTTCTTTGTTATTTAACGATTGACACCAATTGAAGATTCTCACGAATAAACCCATATTTTTTAATATCCGAAATCAAATTAGAACTCCGGTCTCCAACATGGCCATCGGAACCTCTACACATACGCCAACGACGACTATGTAACCCCTACAAGATGCCAGCAAATTTTTTTGAATAATGGGTGTTTCAGAGCCCTAGCTTAATATTTCTCAACTTTCGCTTAAAAAATACACCCCCTGAGGGTTTCAAAAATTACCTAACCCTGTAACTAACCCTGAAGCAAAAAAAAGGTAAGTCTAGACTTCTTAACCCTGCCCTGTCGTGTCCTCACCCCGTTTACCCTACCTTAAAAAAACAACAAAAAACCCGATACTCCGCCCATAGGTGGCTTTCAGCGAATAAATCGCTGTTCGAATTTTTGTGCAGGATACTGTATATGCACCTAGAAAATATAAAGGGGCGCCATCACACCAAAGTACTACGGGGATATCAGGTATAAAACAACTAACGAGGCTGAAAAAGGAGTAGGATCGACGTCTACTCCAAGAAGGATTACCCGCAGAGCAATCCGGTCATTCAACTGTTTAAAACCAGAACCCGCATTGGAAGCCACACAGTTCCAAAAGAAAATCCTTCATTAAACTGTTTCCTAATAATAACCCCAAGTCGATCTATGCCATCCGGAAGAGGAGTAAACGGTCCTCTAACTTCATGCCTCGTAAAAAATACGGCCTAGCAAGAACCATAGGATAAGGACGGATTCATCCATTGGATGCCCCCTCTCGCGACGTTACCTCGGCACTCGTCACTCGATTTCGTCGAAAGTTTAAGTAGAAGTGATTGAACCACAGTAGATCCATGTTCCACATTCTGTGGAAAAGGCCGAAAAAGAGGAAAAGGTGGAAAAGCACCTCCACCACCCAAAAGAAATATTTTTACATACTTAGAAATAGGCCAAAACTAATCTCCTTTATTTTTCAAGAAATGTCCTGTTGGTCGGCGCCCTCTAGCATTCAAAACTGCAACTTTTTTGTCCAAATTGTCTGAATTTTTTATTCAGATAACCAAGCCAACGCCATACAAGCAAAACCCCAATCAAAACAGAAGGCGAAGAAAAAATATAAAGGTAGATAATCTGACCGAAGAGAAAGTGACAAAGGCAGAACTACTTATCAACAGGCAGCTCCCAAAAGAAGCTAATCCGAAGCAGTTTGATCTGCTCTTTTTTTTAAGCCTTTTTGCATTATCGTAGCCCTAGCCGGTTTTTTTTTAAAGCCAAAGCGACCCTGTTTACGTAAGGTCCTCTTGGCTTTCCAAAGACTTTTGATTTTATTTTTAACCCCCCCCATCCCATTGAAATAAGATTCTGAAAAAAATCAGTGACGTTCTCACTATGTATGAAAACGTCCTCACAAAAAATCAAAACATTTGGTAAAAAATTGGAGCACTGAGAGAACCGCAAAAACGGCGTTTTTCTATAAGGTTCTCTCAGGCTTCCAAAGACTTTCGGTAGGTACTGTATAATAGATTCTTAGATAGATTTATGATAAAATTTTATTTGTGCGCTTTCTTGGGGGTGGGATAGACGGTTGTAAATCAGGATAAATTTGCACAGTTCATAAAAGACTTTGGTAGACGTATGGATTTTAGAGATCGGGAGTGGCCAGAGACTAAGTTCTGAAAGGCACATTGCTATGAAATTGACACGGAGGTTGGCAAAGAGGGGGCAATCGAAAATTAAATGTTCTGTAGTTTCGTATTGGGAGGAACACGCACAGGAAGGAGAGTTTAAAAGTTTGAGACGATGTTGGTGGACATTTAAATAGCTATGCCCTGATAAAATTTGTATTACTTGGTGAGGTAGGTTTTGAGAAGATAATTGGGTAAAACAACTTGGCGATGGAAAAAATGACCGGGTAGTGTTGCCTTGGGACGACTCGCTCCACTCCTTACTCCAAAGATTTCCTAGCACAGTACTTATGGCTTTCTTTATCTGCGACGGGGGTCTTCCTGTTTGCGTGAAAGGATGGTGACGTTGCTGGACGTCCTTTTCTTCCTTGCGTAAAATTTGGTCGACAGCCGGCAGGAGAGTTTTTGTGGCTTGCTGGGCGTATGGAGAAAAGGTTTGGAGTTTCGAAATGAGAAGTCGTCTTAGGGTGATTTCTGAGACTCTGTAATTAATTGGCAGGGATCCAGTGAGAACTGAGAGAGCTCCGGAGTCGGCCGTCTTAAAAGATTTGGAAATTTGGATGTTGAATTGGCGTTCGATTTGTCTTAGTTTCTTCCGGTTTTGTTTCGTTTTCATCGCGGATGCCCAGACTGAGCAACAATATAAAAGGCTGGGTGCCACCAGAGCTTTATATAAGACTCCCAGGCGTGTCCCAGATAAACCCCATGTTCTTCCGACGTAGGAGCGAAGGGAAAAGAAAATTTTCCTTACTTGGCGATCCTTCTCGTTGAGGTGTGCTGACCAGTTCAGTTTTGAGTCCAAAATTTGGCCTAGTAGTTTTGTATGAGAGGTTGGTAAGATATGGAGCTCATCCACAGTCAATATTGTATATATACACATATACGAAAAACAGTTCAAGTTATTCCGTCAGAAGGACTAGCATGATCACATGAACCACGTGAGCGTTTCGTTATTTTCGGTAGGTTATAACAGCTAAGAAGTGTAAAAAATGAGTACAGCCATCACAACCACTTATTTATAATTTCATTGTGCAATTCCGAAGATGAAATTTCCTCATATATTTTTTGATATGCCAAAGAAGCTGTTAATAATCAACGTCCACGACCAATGAAGTACTGTTCTTCTGTACTGACTTAACAATAAATCAAGTTACAGACCAGCTAGTGTCCGGAACTGTAGAGTTGGGATCAGCAATATTCGATCGGGATAGAGAACGTGCTTGTACATGATTAAAAACAATCAAATACGTTAATTACTTGGTTACCTTCCTCATTAGATTCCAGCTGGAGCCATAGAGCTACATGCTGGTCCAAATCCTGGTCGTCTACGCCAAATACCAGTTCAGATCCACATCCTACAAGTGATGGCGATGAGCACATAATGATTCAAGCTGCTCGAACTGCTCCCGAAGCCGATAATGCACAGTCAGAGTCAGTGCTGCAAGAACAACCTGAACATCAAGGACGGCATCTTCGTGGCCCCCCACGACTAATTCGAGTGCAATATGCTGCTCCGAAAGCAGACAACATTCAACCATTCGTTCTCGATCAGCGTGCACGTGGTCGGCCAAGACTCAGTCTAGTTCAAGTAACTGCCGTAGGTGTTGACTACAATAATAAGCCCCCGCCAGTAGGGCAATCCCGACGCAAAGAACCGAAAAATCAACTGATGGTGATCAACTAGCACAACGTCAGAGGCTTATCCTGAAATTGTGCCTCATCCGATAAAAATTAATCGCCGATTACTAGATAGATATAGAAATAACATCACAATGAGAGCTGGAGTTCAAACGACCCTTGGATCTAAGGGATCGTTTATGGATTATCAAACGACGCAAACAGGCCTGATCGGTTTTGAATACCTGCGTCAAGTGCCAAGTGCCATCCTTGTTACCATTCAGAAGAGTAGCTGCATCTCATCCTCTAAACCACTTGAAGCAAGAAAAAGCCTTTAAACTGACAAGTGTTTACTTTGCAGAATTCGTTGTCAATCGGCTGTTGTTTTATTCAGGACAAGAGACATTCAAGTCACGTTTTGGCGCAAAAATTTACTGCTTGCTTTATTCAGCTGCAGTGATATAAATTCACGCAAAAATGGAGATCTATATCTATACATTCAGCTGAAGTAAAAAAACAGTTAGATTAGTTGAATTTTAAATTTCAGGTAAAGTGAATTTGAAATCACAAATTCAAGCAAAACGCAAATTAAAAATATAAAAATCACTTCAGTTCAATTTTTGCGCCAAAATGCGCCATCAGTAATCAAGTACACTACCTGCAGTACACACGTAACAAGTGCGTTTCCATGCTGTCCTCAACTTTGCAGTTTAACGTGTAAAAGGTAAAAATGAGCAGAATGGTAAAATTTTGATTAAGGCTCTTATAGTTTTTATTTGAAATTCGTTTGATGTATGGAAGGCATCTTCAGTGTAAATGCCAATGGAAGCAACGTTCCCCGCAATGGGTACACTTGAAACCGTTGTTAACACTGGTGATACAGAGACGCCCTGGAATTTTTCTGGAGTGATTTCAGCAAGTTTCAGGAATGATCATATTTTTAGTTAGAGGAACCTCTCCGGAAAGAATGTGAGAGGAGGCTAATTGTGGGAGGGAATTGCTAGCTTATTTCTATTTTTACCGTAGAGTTAAGATAATTTAATTTGTTTTCGTCGTCATGAAAATAAGCCCTTGAGCTTTATCCTTCGTAATGGCACGATAAATGCTAATGTTTACGTACGAAGGTATGTTATTTGGCAAGGTCAAAAGGACATCATTCAGGTACCAGGAACTGGGTGTAAGACCTCGCCATCCTCAGCAGACCTTTAGCGTTCCTAAAAGTTTCAATGACAGTTCCAACATGTTCTTTAAGTGAGTTTAGATGGACCCAAGCCAACATTTTCTTTTTCCCCATTTCATTTCAGACAATACCAGGGTGTTTGGCCAAAGACAATAAGTGTAAAGCTTCAATGGCAAATGTGTTAGAATAAATATACTGAGTAACAATTGAACAACTACACGTTACTTTACCTTCCTCTGACTCTATTATCTCTTTATGATACAGGATAACTGGAGTGCTCCTGGAGTGCTGAGAGTGCTCCTGGAGCACTGACATATTTTAGGTCCAGGAAAGTTTTTATTTCGCCCATACAATTCGTTTTTGACCTTCTAGATTTTCACCTCTGCGTATTTGTATATTTGCGCAATCATGTCCCTTGTATATGTACTTGAAAATAAACTTTATGCTGGTAATAGACGCGCAAAATTCCAGAAGAATGTGTGAGTTATATTTGAGAGTAAGGAAAAGGTTGTAGGGGACGAACCAACAATTGTCAACTCTGTGTCTTCTGTTGCTGTTGTTGAGCGAGTAGCTGCATCCAGTGTTTCTCCTTGGATAAGTGGGATATCCATTTCCGTTGAAAACTGTTACTTCAGCAAACGGTTTTGGGAAGGATATTGTGCACATGTCCCTATCCATGCAAGGAGAATTACGATTGATATTTTTTCCGCATGGTCCGTGAATCATGTTGCTCTTGACGATCTTGTGAAGTCTTGGGTTCGTATCTGCATCAGTAATTTCAGCACAGACGGTGTTTTCTATGTCTTCTTCAATCATCGGAACGTCACTGGCACCTACCCACAGTAGTAGATGAACGTGGGGAAGACCGCGCTTTTGGAATTGATACCATCCATAACATGAATCCTCGCAACAATAATCCCCAAAATTTAACATTCTTGGACGTCCTTCATTAGTTCTAGTTTAAGCTGCTGAACTCTTGAAACAATATCTTGCCTATTCGATGGAATTTGATAAGCTTCAATGTTGTCAGGTATCTTCGACAATTTTGGGTTGCATGTCAAAGTCAGAAAAAAGGTCAGCTTTCCAAATTGTCCACAAAAAGCCATCGCTCTTTGTCTCTTTCTTCTAGGTCCCTTGTCTTGGTTACCTTCTTTCATGGCTTTTGGACTACCAATGAAAGATGTCAGTAAAATAATAGTTCCGACTGTCATGTTCTCCCTCTCGGCTCTAGTATTCAAGTAATCCATAAGCCCATTGTACTGTACGACGTGTAGATCTGGCTGATGTGTCTGTAGATACTTCACTCGATTAGCTTCAATTTTAACGCACGAATCAACTATCCACTGCTGAGTGAGAGGACCACCGTATAAAGCTGCATGGAAGTATCCACGAATCGACATTCTGCTACAATAGAACTCACATTGTGTAGTTCTTGATCAACGATCACCTCTTCTCAATACAGATGCATCAGGGTCTACATCGAGGGCATCTTCCGGTTCCAGTTCCGGTTCTACAACGTCTGGTACAGAAGATCTAGGCGTATCAAATAGAATTTGGGATTCAGGTTCAAATACATCATCTTCTTGTCCGTCTGAAATAGCAGGATTGCTGTGAATCAATGTTTTGATCCCAGCCGGTATCAGCTTATCACCATTGGGAAAGAGTAGGGGATAGGTCATGGGATCACTTAGGTTTTTTTTTGTCAATTCGAACGAACCGATTTCCACATTATGGAATTAACAGATGTCTGAGTATATCTCTATTTTCTGGTGGAGCACCATCAATTTTTTTGAAGACTATGGCTATTTTTTTCATCTGTTGGGCAATTGTAGCGTCTTTCATCCTTTGTCCGACGGTCCTTATGAATAATCATTCCTATTTGCATGGGTCTTATGTTTTCGTTCTGGTATCGGGAAGCTGTTGTATCGTGATACATTTGACCATGAATTCGAAAGCAATAGGGGCTTCGACCTGGTGGACTGTAGATTTGTGCTCCCATTGATGGAAAGGCAAGAGCATTGTTGTAATTTCTAACCATTTTAACGAAATGTGGTAATCTTGGATGACTGTTGGTAAAAAGATGGTAAAGAAATTCAGGGCAATCTTTAGGGGGAGGAACAATGATTTTCCCTTTTAAACAACAAAGTCTGAATTTTTGATCTGACGCTTTTTCTCCTTTAAAATGTCTTACGCCACAATATTTGTAAATTTCGTCCATTTTTCCACAATGATACCCGAGAACCAAATCTTCGTTGTTTAACAGTTTCCGTGCAGCTTGGTGTGTCTTAATTACCTTATTACTTCGATTTTGAGCCAAGTATTGTAGTTGATGTAGCTGCTCCTCATCTGTTTCTACAGTGACAATATCTGCGAAGTTTTGAGCATCATTTGTATGTCGCGAATCCAGCGAATCTTCCTGATCATCCTCTATCACTAAAAGAATCTGAGCCATCCCTTCGCTATTATTTTCAAGACACCCTTGAGTTCCTCTTTCATTTTCAGACTGTGGGTAATTAGGCATTTGCTGTCTGCAAGGCATCTTCTTCGTCACACGTTGTTGTGGAATTTTGGCTTTCTGTAGAGAATAAAGTCTTTTAGCTTTCAATCGTTTCTCCTTAACCTCAGGTATTTGTGCAGATTTTTTTTTGCGCTTTTTTGCAGCTTTTTGTTCTGATGTAGAAGGAGGGCGTTTGTGAAACATTTTTGAAAACGATAAAGAACCAAAAACACTTTCGTAGGAACTTATATAGAAATCACCTAAAACGCTTATTATTAAAAAACTGGAAATCATCGCATGAGTAAACACAACAACTAAAAACTAAAGACACCGTCACTAAAACCTTAAACAATTTTTTATAAACCCTAAAAGTGCCAAAAAGAATTTCATAAAAATAGAAAACAACTGACCGCTTAAAAACTCAAAAATTTTGAACTGCCTTATATGCTAGTCTAATATTTATAACTCTTTCACGCTGGTGAGAACTTAAAAGAAAACAAACATGCACGATTTAACCCAATAACGCAATGAATGGTGTAAGGAAAGTAAAAATACTACCTTGCTTTATAAAAGCGTGAATAAGAATCTTTCGTAGAAGTTTGTAAGCTCCCGTTGATCACCTCACCGTTGATCACCTCACTCGATAGCCAACGCATTTGTAAAAATATTAATAAAATTGTCATTAAATATTAAAAACAGGTATGGTAAGAAAAAAAACTTAAATTTTTTTAACCACAACATATTTTGTTCAAAAACCCTTTGCAAATAAAACAACAAACTTTATCAACATCAAACTGCCTATATTAGAATATTGAAAGTGAACTATCTAAACATACGTGGAGTGAAAATGTAAAATATAATGCTTGTCAACAATTACTACAATAAATTCAAGACACATATTTATCTACATAAATGCACATAAATAAAATATACCTTCGAAAATACATAGAACTCTGTTATAAAAGGTGAAAATGCTATAACTTATAAATTTTCTATGAACTTATAATATATAAATATTAACATAATAAATTTAATTTTCTATATACATACAATTCCTAAACAATTATAAAGGGATCGTTATGTATGAATTTATTTAACACTGAGTCCACCACTCAATCAGGCCAAAATTGAGGGTTTTGGGGGTTTACGATTTTCGGAAAAGGGTGACGAAGGCATCGCAGCCAGTCCCCGTATAAACCATTTTGTGCGGAATTTTGCGGAAAACACAATGGTGAAATCCGCAATGTTGTAGCTAGCATAGTTTTTAAATTATTTAATAAAAACTAAGGGACCCCCCCAGATATTGTAGTGTTTTTTCTGATTTTTGACATCAGTTTTCGGGCAAACCAGACCTTTAAAAAAAATCTAATTTTTTAGAATGAAAGATTTTGCCCCCCTCCAGAGACATCTCGCCCCGTTTTTATTTTAAACGGTTATTAGCAGAGATATTGGCAAATGAAAATCTTGAAAATTTTTCTTCATTTTCTGAAGATTTTCGCCATTGACAGACGTCATTTCGCCACGCCATCTAGCGGCCGATTTTGGAAACAGCAAGGGAGATCTTTTCTTCTCGCCATTACTTTTTTTTCAAACTCCAACTATCGATACCTAACCAAACCCAGCTGTAGTACATCGATACCATTCTTTTCTCAATCATTCCGCGCAGTCACTGTCTAAACAACAACAACAAGGTTGAAATGTCCTCGCAAGAAGATTATTCCGATTACTGTTGCACATATTGGTGTTTTCAACGTTTTATGATGGCATTCCTTAATTCCTATCTTGCATGTTGACTAGGTCTGTCTCATTACTACGGATTTGTTTTAGACGTCACTGGTATGAAGTCACTGGTATGAAGTTTCTGGTAACATAAGTGTCAGACATGTTTACTTGTTGCGGGAATCTAGCTTTTATCTCTTTAGGTTTGTTGACTAGCTCTCTGCTTCACTGGGATTTCTTTTGATGGCAATGGCCCAGGTTCTGCAAGTGCCATGCAATTTCTTCTGACTATTACAATCAGGTATTCCAGTTGCCTGGTTTACATCTTTCATAGTTACCATGTTGTTTGAAACGTCTTGCAAACAGCACAGACACACTCTTTGCGCAATTAGGCAAGTTAACGCGTCTGTCTCAACTACTCATTCGATCATAAAAAGTAATTCTTAGGAAAGGGACAATAAGTGTTGCAATTAATGGTAGGTTTCACGTGTTTTTATTCGCTTTAGCCTTATAGTAGGAAAATTTGCTCTTTATTTGAGCGTCCGTAAGAGTGACAACAGCAAATCGAGCTTTCAGGGCTGTAACTGCAGCGGTGGGTTTCAGGGATGGGTTGCTTAGAGCAAGATCTTTAATGAAGTTTGTTTGTTCATCGTCATCTTTGGATCCTCTTGGCCGGTTATCTCTCGTCGCTGATTTTTTTTGTGTTTGGAGTTTGTTTATTTCGGTGCGAATATCATTTTCAGATGGCAGGCAAAATTCGTTCGGATATCGCGACTCCAAAATTTCAAGCATTTGCGCTGGACTCTTTTTGTTCTTCTTGTCGGCTTCTCCGGAATTGTAGAGGCTTTTAATGTCACTCCGATAATCTTCCACGTACTTCGTACCGTACATTTGCCCTACTTTCGGTCTCTTTGCCCAGCCACAACGGAATGTAGGATCGAGATAATCTTCTTGAGTCGGGAGATAGGAATCTGTAGAAACATCCGCGTTATCTGATATTGAGCGAAAGACAATATCACCAGCATCTTGTAACTGTAGTGCTCTTTTCATAGCATAAGTTTTCATGTCTTTATGACGATTTAGGAAGTCGACAGTTGTAACCGCAGATGAAATAGTTTTCTTTTTCCATTTCGCTGATCTTTTGGTGAGGGCGTTGTCAGTCAAGACAGTTATACCGGTTACTTTTCCTTCTACTTTTTCGGGTTCAACTGGGGGATTTAGTTCTGTTCCTTCAGCTTCAACATCGCTGACGTCTGAAATAGATTGATCCGTGTCGTTTATTGATTCTGCGTCATCTAGTTGTGTGATGGGCAAAGATTCCTCTTCCTCTAGCGTTATGTCTTCGTCTGAGTCTTCGTCAAAGGCAGTTTGCTGTACTGTGGTGCATCTTCGTTCCGATGGAAGTACACAGACAAATTTGCCTTGTCCTTGATCTGTAGTTAAGAAGCACAGTTATGTAAGAAAACAAAGTTTGTGAGTGAGTGACAAGAAGGGGAGGGACGTTGCCAAGTATGACTGGGAAAACTTTACCCGAGTGTTGAAAGACGCGCAACGAAAAATCAGGAAGGCTGCTAAAGTTTTCGGGCATGGTTTGGGTTGAAATATGACGTCCAGTTACATTATCTTGAAAGCAAAATAGCACATCGTTTGCTCTACCAACGTACTTCTTTAGTTGCCCATCTAGCGCAGCAAATTCAACTTCAATTTTTTGCAGCCTTTCTCTGTTGAGCGTAACTAATTCGGAGGTGCAGTTATGCAATCCGCCATTTGCTTTGAGAGCAACAACAACTTGAGCAGGAGTGACGCAATTGTGACCTTTCAGAGAAAATAATATTAGTAGGTTTCACAATTAGGCCGCACATTACGTAATTACCTTCTTTACACCATGAAATTATACGTTGCATAGAACGAGCGAAATGTGTGTCGAGAACCGATTTCCCGTCCTGCGTTTCCGTATGGATAATGCGTGAAATTTCTATACCATGAGCATAGGATAGGTATGGTATCAGCAACATCAACATCGTATTCTGGTAGCACCCCGCATTGTCGGACTGTAAAATTATTTGATCGATGTTTGGTAGATGTTTTCTGATGGCCAATATTACGGCCTCCAAAATAGAGATAACGGCAAGTTTGTCTTGTTTATTTTCGTTGTCGACGATGTGATCCAGGTACAGTTTATTGAGAAAGGGAGCTGAAGTCTCTTCAAAGTTTTCCATAGTGTAATACTGGACCATCGATCCATGCCAGCTCATGCCTTTCTTCCCGTAGTGATCCACGGTTTTCTCTCTGAAATAAAGTGGATCAAGTTTCATTTTGTAATCGAGAGTGATCACACACAATTTTTTCCCGTTATTCACACATTCGTCTTTCATGTGATCAAAAATCTTTTGAATTGACAATTGCTGGTTGGTGACGCGCATTCGATGACCCATATAAAGCATGGCCTTTTTTTCGCAGCCGATCAAAGCCTTTATAGCTGATTGTGCTGCGTCAAATCCGGAACCGTCAATTTTTCTTTTTAGGTAATGGAAGCAACAGAAAAGATTACGACAAGAATCACAAAGGTTTTCAGGTGCCGTTCGATCCTCGCCGAGACCATAACGTATGTCATGAGCAGTACACGGTATCTTTTCGACAACACCATTGTTGAAGCCATATGTCAAGTAGCGTTTGAAAACTTCCATTTCAACCAAAAGACGCTGTCGTTCTGTAGCGCTACCACTGAAATGGGTGATGAGCTTCTCTATTATGGCAAAGCTGTCATTCACCAAAAACCCAGTAACATAATCTACAGCTCGTCTCAATATTGCATCAGAATGAGTAAGGGTATCTGCGATCATAAAAAAACTTGAACGTTTAACCTTGTTCACTTCAGTAATTTCTTGCGTTGCGATGTATTTGCAATACATGTTTGCTCTTGTGGTTTTTCGAGATACAGCGGGAAAAATTTTTTCAACTCCATCTACTTTCCAACGTTTCGTTCCCCATGAAAAGAAGGAAACATTTTCGGAAGAGAGTATGAAAGTGATGGCCGAGTCAACAGCGACAGATCGAAAGCGGCGAACACTTCGTAGCGTGGGTGTAAGTGTCTTCCCGGATAACAGTTCTTGCATATCGCACTTCCCCTTTCGGAATCCGTCTTTACTTATAGTCACATTTCCATTCTTGTCACACATTTTTTTTACTTCCGCCCGTGTCAGTGAAGAGCAAAGCAAAGCTCTGGTTGTCCGCAATTCTACTGTTTTTTTTTTTACTGCTGATGACATAGTCTTAATCATGACATGCGACACGGATTTACTTGACTTTTTTGTAACTCCTTTCTCTCTGAATTCTTTTACAGTTGCCGCCAAGGAAATTTCTGCTGCTTCGCCACACAAAATATTGGAAATGAAAGTAAACATTTCTTTGTAAACTTGGAATACTCTCGTTTTCATGGATTTAGCTTGTGGTGAGTTATCCATCCATGTGGTTACACAATAACACTTTGCCTTAGCAGGCAAATGCCGTATAATTGGAGAATTTGGATCCATACCTAATGTTGTGTACATGCCGCGCGGATTTTTGGAAAAATCTGTGCCGGTATTCACATTCTCACACACCTGTCTATGCTGCCCCAGTTGGACTTCATTTCTTCGCCGTTTACTTGAAGACGGCACATCACTTTGTACTGCATCTTGACACTCACAATTACACCGTCTGCAATTATTGCAACTATCGCAAACTGCTGATTTACATTTACACGAGAGGCCTGCCATTTCTCTACTCCACTTGGATAAGCATGCCTGGCAACTAACTTCACTTTTGGTTTTTATTACCCTCCCTCTTTAGCTTAGCTTTTTGGTCAAGTGTAAAGTCACAGGATGGGTAACGTGAAACAAAGGAAATGAAAGGGTAAGGGTAAGAAACGGAAGAAAAAACCAAAAGAAAAATTATCGGTTGTCCCAGTGGGACCAACTTCCATGGATCTTGTAAACTTTCAAGCACCAACTCGACATGATCAGTTTACATTACCGGAAAAATCTTATTTCATAAAACAATTACGTCCCATTAATATGCATTTCTTAATTAGTTCGAATGAAAGGTGAAAATATGAAATCCGGCATCCGTACACGACATTCCAGTAAAGCTCCCGTAGCAAATCCTCTCAGAAATCTATCCATTTGACTTCCGTCACATGCGCCCGGCTCTGCCAAGTCAGCCAAGAAACCCACTACAAGGGAATTCTGAAATTGAGCTATGGAACACAACATGAACTGAATTTCAAAACATTAAATTCCAATAGGATCGCCATCGCATTACTACTGAATATCGTGAAGTGTGTCGCCTCTTGACACGCAAGCCCCCTCAAAACGATTCAGGAAATGAAGGTCACAGACTTTGGCAACTACTAAAGACGATAATTCAAATATTATAAAACAACAATTTCATTTCTTGGTGTGTATTAAGTTGCTAATACATTTCAGTGTTAGCCTTGTCTTGTTCATCCTTCTAATTTCTGCCTCAAGAAGGGATTTCAGGATTTTTTTATCATCTATTTGACACAAGAATAAAAATGTTAACGATTGACATGGGATAACATATGCATATTTCATACCTCCAGTAGCAAATACTCTTCCAATGTATGTTTCTGTAGTCACTGCTTGTAAACAGCCAACATTGATGTTTACTTTTACAACAATTGGGCCGTGGAGCTCTCCATTCAACAGCATGTCTTTCGAAATTTTCCTAATGTCAACACAGTTATAGTCGTTCTCAACGAACTTGGGAGAACTCCAGATGACAGCTGCATAACGTTCACAGCACTCGTCATCTAACTTTTCCCCATTTTCTGGTTCATGTTCAAAATCAGAATAATCTTCTTGCGAGGACATTTCAACCTTGTTGTTGTTGTTTAGACAGTGACTGCGCGGAATGATTGAGAAAAGAATGGTATCGATGTACTACAGCTGGGTTTGGTTAGGTATCGATAGTTGGAGTTTGAAAAAAAAGTAATGGCGAGAAGAAAAGATCTCCCTTGCTGTTTCCAAAATCGGCCGCTAGATGGCGTGGCGAAATGACGTCTGTCAATGGCGAAAATCTTCAGAAAATGAAGAAAAATTTTCAAGATTTTCATTTGCCAATATCTCTGCTAATAACCGTTTAAAATAAAAACGGGGCGAGATGTCTCTGGAGGGGGGCAAAATCTTTCATTCTAAAAAATTAGATTTTTTTTTAAAGGTCTGGTTTGCCCGAAAACTGATGTCAAAAATCAGAAAAAACACTACAATTTCTGGGGGGGTCCCTTAGTTTTTATTAAATAATTTAAAAACTATGCTAGCTACAACATTGCGGATTTCACCATTGTGTTTTCCGCAAAATTCCGCACAAAATGGTTTATACGGGGACTGGCTGCGATGCCTTCGTCACCCTTTTCCGAAAATCGTAAACCCCCAAAACCCCCAATTTTGCCCTGATTGAGTGGTGGACTCAGTGTTAAATATATTACACACATGTTTATACATATGTACATTAATAAAATTTTATTTGTGTATACATAAAAACGTTAAAATATTTATCAAGATAACTTTTAGAATATCAAAAAAAATTAAATGTCAAAACAGGAACGGAGCCAGAATAGGTAATGATGGCCCAAAATGTAAACATGATATAACTTTTAAATGGAATGTAAAAATAATAGATTACTGTTACAAAAATATACATACATGTACATACAAAAGTGCAGTTATTAAATGATATTTCTGTAAATTTTCTAATTTCATTGAAAAAGCAGGATCGGGGAGGAAAAAATGTAAAAATAATATAACTTGTAACTATAATGTTCTAAAAATCAAATACCAACACAAATTTATATATATATGTACCTATAAAACCAAACAATTATTAGAATAAAAACAGCTATCAACAATAAATGATTAATATTTATAAATAAAAAACAAATCATTCTAATCAGGAACGTAGAAAAAAAAGGAAATGATGTTGATATGATGTAATGTAACTGTTAGCATAATGTTCCAATAAATAACACACCCTTTGAAAACCTAAATATGAATTTGTTTGTATATGCATAGAATCTATTATAAATAGATAAAACTTACTGTAGGTGCACGAGCGTAACAAGCTGAGTCGTTAAGAAATACAACTCGTTGATGCGGTCGGAAGCGAACAGAATAATATTCACGCACTTGGGAAAAAAACTAGCGATCAGATACTAAAGAAGAGGCACAAGGCAAAAGAAAAAATACTAAATGGTAACTAATGGTAGTCGAAAACACTGATAAAAATACGAGCAAAACTACACAGGACTGAACTGAACCAACTGACTTCAGCACTGACTCCACGAATCTCAACTGCTCGCTGCTCTTGTTTTGCGAATGCATTTTATAACGTCGCACTTGCATTCCGCAAGTGGCGTGATGTTTCGGTGCGTTATTGTTTCACGCGTTCAGCCAATAAGAAGAGGTTTAACTGAGCGTGTTATGGCCACAGGGCGCGTGGCCAATCAACGGAGGTTTCAGCAATTAATCAATTAGGGCGACATCTGAAACGCGGGTGAGTCAGGCAGAGCGTGGCCATTTCCGCTATTGCTACGAAACTCGTATGAATTCTTTTTACTAACGTTAACACGTGGGAATAAATGTAGGCATAATAATGGCATATATTTGTCGGCTTCGTTACATCACTCCCGGCGTACCGTAATCAGGCTGTACATGTGACGATCTGGTCGTGAGGGGAAGTGGTGACTAACTTCTTCTGGGGGAGGGCAGCAAACTCCGAAGAAACCGAGCCAGCAGAAAACACGTAAGACAAAGAAGATGACGAGGGAAAAACAAAGGGAATATAGCAACAAATTATAAATTCAGATTTTTGTTCAAAAGGTCAAAGGTCAATCGCTTTCCGACGGCATTCGTGCGCTTCGCTACGGTAAAATCGTAAGGGAAAACAAAGGCATCATAATATACTTAAGTTTACGAGAATATCGGAGCAGTATTCTAAGGACAAACAGATATCGTTGGAACAAGGGAAAGATAATCTCACTTATCGAGAAGGAAAATGTGAAAAATCATCATTTGTTGTAAAACACTAATGAGAAGAAAACACATGCAAAGTTTCACGGCTGAACCAGTTTCTGCCGTAAAAGGTCATAAGTAAAAATCGAGTTTGTTTTCTTAAGTCCAATGCAAGGGAACATATACGAATAGGGGGAAAAACGGAGAAGAATAAATAGTGGGGAGGGCGTGGCTAATGACTTTGTTAGTTGCCCCTTGGCAAAAAGGGGAGTCGGCTAAAATATTTTTAATATTCAGCGGCGATTTTTATAAGGGAGACAAAAGGGAGAGTATGAAACTTAGCGCGCGGGGGTGTGTAAGAATGGAATGCGCCATGGGTGCGCTTCTAATGGATGGAGTAGGAAAGGGCTTCGCGAGCTGCGCGTCGTTATGCTACGGGCAACATGGCATGTAAATGGGCACTGCAATTAAACATGGCGTACTGAAAATTGTCAACCAAAAAGCGTATCATTTCCCGTAATCTCCGTCTTGTGGCTTAAAAGCTATATATGTTTGTAATTAAGTATAGTTAGATTTGTCTACTTAAGAAGAACTACTTAGGGTAATAAGAAAATTCATATCTCTCAGTTAGGTATGTAGTTATTGCCACTGCCAACTTAATTTGTGTGTCTAGTGGCTTTTCTCACGTAATGTGGTCAAAGTGTGGAAATCTACTACTTTCTGTTTTCATGTTAACGGAGGAATAAGATTTTTTTCTCAAGTATAGTAAAAAAAACGTTTAAAGGCTACCCATGCCTGTCTTCATTGATGATAGGAAAGAGGAAGAATTAGAAAGAAAATGTCAGGGGGGACATAAAAAAATATTGTAAAACAGGTATTTGCTATCCACAACACATTTCAAGGAAAAAGGTCTCAGAGAGGGACGTTGAATTGCGGGGCGTTGCAATTCACACATGTTTCATCCTCCCCCCGATCCTCCCGACCAGTTGAACAATGGCGGGTGTCGGTTTTCCGGGTCGAGGTCCAAGATTTGCTTTAGTTTTCGACTGAGCACCTCCACGGGGACGATCAATCAAGGTGAATAACTCCCTGGCCAGCTCCATCGTGACATGGTGGAGCTCGCCGTTCAGGATCGCAACCCTTGCACGCAGAGATGGAATGTAGCGAGGAGCGTTCGGTGCTGGTTGCACCATCCGACATTGCTGGTATGATCGGCGGCCGCCAGGTCGAAGGGCTTCTGCCGTCAGTTTGCTCGTGGGGATGATCACCATCGTCTCCAGGTTTCTTGCCGGTTCTTCTACCGGAACCGGCCGCGATGGCGTTGGCAGTGGCGGTGTTGGCAGTGGCGGCGTTGGTAGGAACGGTGCCGTTGAGGGTTGGGGCAGTGCCGGTGTAGGTGTGGGGCTAGATGGACCCTCAATGGTCGTCGGCGGATCGATGGTTGAAATCAGTTCCATCTCCGGCATTCCGGGTACTGCTTTCCGTCGGTGTTCCGGATGAGGTGCTTCGTGGCAGCGACGCTTTGCCGGCACGCTGTGGATGGGTTGGCGCTGTTGCTCATCGGACATTTTTGGTTCGGTGAAGGGTTTGGTGTGGAGGTTTCGGAGAGTTGATGAGAAATGTTGAAGTATCCCTAAAAATTCTGGTTTATATAGTCGTGGAAATACACGCAGGGGCGAATCATCTTGCACTAGTATTTCGATCTTCTTATAGATCTGTCATCGGCCTCGGCGTAAATTTTTTTGTCGAGTTTGTCCAATTGTTCAGTTTCATATTTATGTTTCGAGAACGGCTGACGGGGAGGGAGTCAAATTCTCGTGGGAACAGCAAGTTGGGGAATGGATTCATTGGTGTTGAAAAAAAAGTTTTCTGTGTAGTCTAATGGCGGAGTAAAAAGAGTGAAGAAGGGTGCTGGCGAAAAAGGATAGAACCCGCGCCAATTATATAACAATGTCAAGGGAAATTCTCTAGTGGGGAAAGAAGAGAGAGAGAAAAAATGTTTTAATGAACACCTGGTGAAAATGTAATCATTGAAATTTAGAACACTTAGATTGTAGCCCAAAGTGTGGCAAGAAAGAAAAGCAACATCAAAAGGCCTAGAGAATACTTTAACTGTGTTAAAAATTCGAAATGGTTGTGTGTTTTTTTCAGTTTGCGGCACTGAAAAATGCCGTGAAACTCAAGATGACTATATGGTTCCGTACCCAAATTTGATCGGAACGACCATTTTTAAAACTTCTGTACATATTCTGGTGCGGAATTGTTCTCAAAATATAGTGAGCTGCGTGAAAATTCCGTATTAAAATTCCATCAGGGTCAAAATTGTGATTTTGTGTTGTTTTACGGCAATTTTGGGGTGTCAAAAGTGGAAACGTAAAAGTTCTCGTTTTTTGGGAAAAACTGGTCTATGGTAGAAATTAAACATATCAACAGAAAGTTAATGAGCTGTTGATGCTGAAAAACTATTAAAAATTCTGCGCGAGAGGTGGAAGTTGATCGAAAATGTATTTTAGTGTTTCATTTTTTAGGCTATGGCTGGAATAATGACGGCATAGCGGCATATCCCAGAGATGGCGTACGTTGACTTGTAACTCATCGCCTTAATTATAGTAAACTATGGCATATTGATCGTAAGGTTGCTGATAATTAATACTGTTTGTAAAATTTCTTATAGTGTGACCGACGGCAACGCAAATGGTGATGTGAAGCATTTTCATGTTTTACCATTTGCCGTTAGGATATTTGGGTATATGTTTTACGGCTAGGGGGAGGGGGTGGTGAGTTGAAACCGTATTACAGCTGTGGACAGCTTTATTTTATTGTAAACGTTTTTGTGTTGGCAGAATGAAGTTACTTTATCTGCAAAAGGCCTATATTTATTTTTCTTTTTAAAAAAGCGAAGGGCAAATAGGGCGATAGGGACAAAACAATTTACTAGACATAAATGTTGCTATTGGAAGCGGCGTTTGCTAACTACGGAGATTAAAAAAACGGCAACAACGGTAAAATAAAGAAACCACTACTAATGAGAAAGGTCGAACAAAATGTCTTGATGTCTTGCTGTTGAAGGGCCGTTCCAATGGTCGTAAGGGAAGATAAAAAATTTGTTCTCTCGGGTGGCGCCTGATTATTCATTTCCTTCTTGTTGGCGCCGCCGTTTTCTTATGGGTTCCCAATCTTCCGCCAGCCAGCCGTATAGAGGAGGATAACGATTCTTCGGGTCCAAATCTAGATTGATCTTTAGGTCATCGGTGGCGTTGCAAGGTTCGGGAAGCGGAATTTCAACTACACTGATCTTGGTGTTTTCGGTCTCCATGATGCGAAAAGTACGTCGTACTTTCTAAATAAATGCTCTTGGCTTCTCCATCGAGCTTAAATCCATGCTTTTGGATTGCATCCCATCCAAGAATACAATCTTCTGAAATACCGTTTGTGATAATAAATTCTTCCTTCAAAATTGACTCTCCTTACCTAACGGGCAATGTCACTCTTCCCAGCGTATGCAATTTCTTCTCCTCTACATCATATGAATCGAAATCAAGCTCACTGCAGATCATTTGACCCCTAGGGGGCAATTTATTAAATAATCATTCATGAGCAATACTTTTAGACGCGCCTAGTATCAAAAAGTGCTTGTAACGGGACCTGGAAAATTTTAATGGAATTCTTGGTGTCGATTCATTCGTTATGGTTGTTAATTTTGCGACTTGTTGGGATTTTAAATGAGGCTCTTCATCAACTGACATGAAGCTACAGTTGATCGCTATAAGTTTCCCTGTTGCTGCGTGGGACCTGGTAGGTTATTTGGTCGATTAGCGCTTCTGAATTTAGGGCAATTATTGGACTTGTGACCGATATCACGACAAGAATTACATATAGGAGGCTGAGCTTGTTCGAGTTGCTGAAGCTGAAAATTGCGACAGTTTACTTGAATGTGGCAGTGATATCCACAGAAATTGCAAGTAATCGCTGATTGTGTAGGCCTATAATTAGGATTAGCTACCGGTCTTTGATAGGGAGAAGCCGGAGGCCTATTTTGAAATTTCGGGAAGAATTGGCTGCCATTGTTGTTATTAAAACGCAGAGCAGGCGGTCTCCAATTCCTGTCTTGTGGAGCGTTTGGTGCCTGAAAAGAAACGTCTTTCCTATCAAGTTGGAAATTTTTCATCGTTTGCATGAGCTCCTAGAGGACCTATTTAATTTCCCCCTTCTCTGTTTTTTTCTCCTCGATAGGTCTAGTGCCGTGACGTATGTTGGCTACCGCATTATTCACAATTTCTTTTTGATCGACTATCATCTGTTTTATCTCTTTTCATTCTGCGCTTCTGGTGTCTTATGGCCCATCAATAGCCCAAATAAATTCTTGCTTCTCACGGTCTGTCTCTAACGATTCTAATCGTAGGGCATAAACGCGTGTCGCTGCTACAAGATCGTTGAAAGTTCGAAAGTCCTTGTATTCTACCTTTGACTGCAATTTCGAATCTAAGCCATCGATGAATTTTTTTAGAATCACTGCGAAAGACCGTTCAGTGTGACCAACAGGATAGACATGTTAAAAAATTTCCTGTAGATGGAAGGCGTAATCGCAAATTTTTTCGCCTGGCTTACGTTTAGCTCTGTCAAACTTTTTAAGATATAAATCTACATTCTCATCGCCGTGAAAATGGTAAAGTAGTGATTCTTTAATTGTGACATAGTTGTGTGGGTATGTCTTTAAAATCAATTGTATGACAGAATAAGCTTTATCAGTTAACTTAACCTCGTGCTTGTAGAAGATTCCAACCAAGTATCAAAACGCGTAATTGGACTGCCATTAAAAGAAGGAAGTAGTTCTAAGCGAGAAAATATATGTTGGTTATTCTGAACGTTGTCTAGATCCCCAACAGTTGCTGCTCTGGTGGGACAAAGAGACTAAGCCATGGTATTAATAGGGTATGGTAATGGAAGGTTTTAAGCTCCCTGTTGTGTTGTCTGAGTGAGTCCTCGAACGCTAGCCGGAATTGTTCCGCGAGAATTCGTAGTGGTTGATCCGGCTGTACTTCCGGGGATGGGTGTCGAGGATTTGGGGATGGGTTGGGCGACCGACGAATAGGACGATGATTTCGGTTTTGTTCCCGTGGCGCTCGTTGGCTGTGTCCCGGCTGCGGTGACGGTTGCTGCGGTGGCTGCGGTTGCTGATTGGTTTGGAACGTTAGCATGCATGACAGTAGCCGTTGTAATCCCCGTTTGGCTTGAGGGATTAATAATTTTATTGAGTTGACTAACTGACCGTAGCCCAGTCGTGGGGCTCCCGGAAATTTGATTAGTTTGTGCAAAAGAGACAGTATTTCCGGCTGTAGCAGTTCCAAATTGGCTACAGGATGCAGCTTTCGCTGCAGGTATGCTGACAGGTTGATGACGTCCGTGAGGAACGTATGCTAAAATGCCAACAGTTTTTCCTCTAGATGACTTGAGAATTCGGAGACCCCGAGCGTAAAAGGGCAATACTCTCCGTCCTCGTCCCCGTCGATCATACAAATACAAAGTCCCCGACGTTCTGTCTTGGTATGAAGTTGAAAACGTCTTCTCCCGCCGGTGTGTGAGTGTCAGTAGCTCGTCGATGCTGTGTGTGTGTCCTAGTAGAGCTGTCAGGTACTCCCTTGCATGCGTTGTGAATATCGTCGCTAGCTCCGTCTCCAGACGGAGGGACTTCTTCGTCGTTTTCTTCTTGATCAGTCCACTCTTCTGCAGTTCCAGAAGCGATGTCAAATACCTGAGGAAGATTGCTGCTTGGCTCAGATCCACAGGTTCCTGGGGGGTTGTTTTTAGAAAGTTCTTCACTCAGATGTCGTGCATCAACCGGACAAGTTGTTCCCAGATCTTCGGGTCGGATGATTGAAAATCCGCTTCGCGCTCCTGTAGGTTCTTGATTGCTAGTAGCAGAAATGGCAGCTGACTGGTTGGTAACGGAAGAATTTTCTCCCTGTTGGCCTTGATTTCGTTGACTAGGTGACCTAGGCTCTGGTTCACATGACTTTCCATTGGGCGTGCCCCGTTTTGTGAAAAAACCCAGAAAGGTGTTGGAGAGGGAGTTGGGTTTTGGGTAGGGATTGGGAAGAGTTTTACCGGATGAAATTTGTGCAGCTATTCTAGCGTAAAAGGAAGGAGAACATTTTTCTGTCGCAACTTTAGTTGTGGGGCCTGTACGATTCCTCCGGGATGATGCCGTATCGAGTCCTGGTACAGCTACATATGCCGCGTTTGATATTAGCTTTTTCAATTGAGGGTCAGCTTGGGGAACGTTGGACTCGAAAATTGGGAATTAGACCTACTGATAGCTTCGGCAGCAGTCTCAGACTATTTAACGTCTGGATTGGGTTGTGACGGCTGAGGGAATAATTTATCGAAATTCAAGGATCTAGCTATCTCAGTACCAGTGACAGTAAAAGCAGGAATTGTCTGTGTCTCTATAGGAGAACGTGCAAGTTTTGGCCCTGCGCAGTAATAACATCGTCATTCATTGTGGTTGAGTTCAAAAAGCGCTGCAACCATTATGTAAAGCATTCTCCCTAAGGTCGGATGACTTTACGTATTATGACAATTATATAGATAGGAACTCGGAAGCGATATACCCACAATGATTGATTCTGTGTTACTTGATAAGGCTACAGACTACAACATAAAGGCATATGGGATGGTAAGTATGGGGAAAGCAACAAGACATAATAAAAGGGAAACATAGGCAACTATAATGGAAGAGGAGTAAGAATAACATTGTCTTACCGTAGCGCCACGAGCGGAACAAGTTGAGTCGATAAGAAATACAACTCGTTGATGCGTTTGGAAGCGAGCAGAATACTGTTCACGCACTTGAGAAAAAAACTAGCGAGCGGTACTAAAGAAGAGGCACAAGGCAAAAGAAAAAATACTAAAGGGCAATTAATGCTAGTGGAAAACACTGACAAAAATACGAACAAAACTACACAGGACTGAACTGAACCAACTGACTCCAACACTGACTCCACGAATCTCAACTGCTCGCTGCTCTTGTTTTGCGAATGCATTTTAAAACGTCGCACTTGCATTCCGCAAGTGGCGTGATGCTGACGGTGCGTTTTTGTTCCACGCGTTCAGCCAATAAGGAGAGGTTTAACAGAGCGTGTTATGGCGGCAGGGCGCGTGGTCAATCAACGGAGGTTTCAGCAATTAATCAATTAGGGCGAAATCTGAAACGCGGGTTAGTCACACAGAGAGTGAACATTTCCGCTATTGCTACGCAACTATACGAACTGTATGAATTCTTGTTACTAAGTGACTAAAGGTATTTAAGATAGAAAAGGGAAAGCAAGGTAAACACGTGAGAGTAAATGTAGGCATAATAATGGCATATATTTGTCGGCTCCGTTACAATTGTTACTAGAATGCTGCAATCAATAAAATACTGATATATAAAGTATATACATACAAATTTTTAAATACATAAAATCTGATATATTACCAAATAAAGCTTTAAAAACAAGTATCAAATAACGTTTCTTAAAATATAAAATACAGACTTCCAAACAGGAACGAGGAGCGATAAATTTAAAATGCAATACCTTGTAAGTAAGAAAAAAAATTTTTTAACTATGCATATATTTACAGTATATATATAGAAATATATCGGTACGTAAATATCTTATTTAGTAAAACCAATTCCAAAAACTATTCTTTTTGTTCTTTGTTGACTTTATAAAGTTACTTACTTTTTACTGCAGCATCCACATCCGTATTACAGACGCCCATTACATCTAACCCACCGATTCACCCTTACCGGCGAATGTTCAAATCATACCCATTTTCCCGCCATGTGCTCCAGTCAATCACAGCATCAGCACACACATTAGGCAACTCCTCTTTTCCATGTTTTTTTATATTTAGTATGGTTATCTTTAGTGCTACTTGGGATATGGCAGGTCGATGGATAGCCGGGATTCACCTGTCCCTCAGAAAAGTCGGCAGTTAACCTCGGATCCGGCTTTCAAGCAGGCCTTAATAGAAGCTACGCTCACAGCTAGCTATTCTTCTTGGTTTTTGAACTTTCCCCTAATGTGTGTTTCCCGTAAGTTTCCTTTCGTTTGGTTTCTGTTTCGTGTTCGTGTGTGACTTAGGGACACCACCATATTGAATCTATCGCATGTTCGGGACAGACGCAGATCGTGGTCACCGCCGTAGTGGACTTCTGTTCCCGTGTCAGACTTGCGCGCAAGGTATTCAATCGCAGGATCATTTTAGTGTGTAGTTGTATAAAGCCGAAGGAGATTTTTTCTCCTTCCTGTTCAATATTTTTTCCACTTGTCTTTTGTTCTTTCGCATGCCGACTTTTTGTAGCAAACTATCTCTTTTTGGTATCCTTTGTTATGGCATTTTTTCTCTGCTTTTCTCCCGTTTTAATGGCTGGTTTATTTGTTCATATTGTGTTATTTATTGTTTGTTTTTTTTAAAGATTTTTTTGTGATTTGGCCGACTGAATAGTCACGTATTAATTTTGGTGTTTTCTTTCCCTATTGCTGGTGGTTGAACCGGACGCCGGAATCGGAATCATAAATTAAAGAACCTGTTTTGTTTTGGCTCACACTAATATTTACAAAGCCGTAGCCAAGACGGCGAACTACAGCTGGTTAGTCCCCGTATAGTTCGTCCCGTACCACACTATAAGCCTTACGATGCTGGTAAGCGCAGACCAGAATTTGTTATTTCCTCTTCCGAATTGTATACCAAGCTGAAATGGCGGACAATGCAGCTTTCGTTTTGTTACAAGATTTTCCACAGCAGCAGCAACGGTTGCTGCAGCGAGACAGAACAAGATGACGGGACAGTTCAAGTAATCGGAAGTCAACAATACAACCACGCTGCTTTACTGGTAATTGTGGCCGCACCACCTTACGTACTTGTGATTCGTCCCTTAACAGTAGCGGTGAACTTCCTACCACATTTTTCAGGTAGTAGGGACAGAAACGCACAGGCGTTTGTAGACCAGGACCCTGAATAGGGGGCTTAAGAGACGGCAAACCAACTGTCATTTGGTTACCGTGACATGTCTTTTAATATAAATCCCCAATCGCGTAGGCAAACTGGACAAAACGATGGTGCTTGGTCCACAGCTCTAGTAACCAAATTGTTCCATATCTTGTCGTTTCTGGAGTGGAGTTCTTTGATGGAAGCAATGGTGCGGAAAATCGTGTTTTGAGTACGCTTTCGACAAAAGTAGACTATGTCTGCGCTCCCCTGTTCCTTTGCCAAAGGCAGACATCTTTAAGGCGTTGCTCAGAGAACCGTCATGCAATTTACATAACCGCGCTTAGGGCTCAGTGTTTTTGCAACTTTTACGGTTTTCTTAATCCACCTACGAGATTTGGGTCAACTGGCAATGTTCAAGGTGTCCCATATTTTCCGGATTATGCAATTCTTTTTCAAAATCTTGGTGATCAATGGGCTAACTAAATTTCGTTATCGATGTCACGGCTGGCAGTTAACCCGCTGGCCAGTTGTTCACGTTGTGGTGGCCCGATGGCACAAAGAGGTCCGCCAAAGAGACTTTAATATGTTTGCAATCGAAACGGACACATTGCCCGGTTTGAATGTCCATAAAAAAAGACATGTTTGTCCGTGGATGACAGGGGAGCCCATACAAGGCTAGGAATTTTTTGAAAATCGATCCGCCTTACCCCATATCAAAGTCTGGATCGAAAAAGGGTGTGAAGTTATAGCTCTAGTCGACTCTGGTGTAAGCATTAGCGCAGTACATTCTGTCCATTGTGCGTAAATTTTTCAATCCAAACTGTAAAGGGAGAAAAACCTAACTCATAGGAGTCGACAACAAAGTCGTGCGCGTTGAGGAACTTTACCACTAACCGTGAAGTAGAACGGTAAAATTGTAAAAATTCATCGGGGGATTGTCTTGAGGACAAAGCCATTTGCATCAATTTTGGAAGCCAACCGTAGGCTTGACGAGTGAAACAAATAACAACAACAACAAATAACAAAAATACAACAACAAACAGACAGACAAAATACAAATAAACATAGAAATTACTGACAGTTTGAGGAAAATAAAAGATGCTGGAAAATCCGGGAGATTGCAATTCCTCAGAATTACTCTGTCTTTTAATATTGAATTCTACGCATTTCTACACGTCAAAATTATTTACAACCAAATAATTCATCTCATTCAAGTTTTACCGATAATGCATAGCTTTTAAAAATATCAAAATTTAGTTGCCGCGCAAAGTTAGTCTCTTTTGTTTTTTTTCCTGTAGACTCTCTATATATATCAAGTGGTAATAAACTAAGATTTTATTGAAACCATTGTTTGCACTTCATTTACGGAATAAAATCATTATTGCTTTTATAACGATTTGGATGAAGATGCTGGTGAAAAGCAGGATCACTAAATATGAAAAACTGTCGTTAGTTTTCAAGATTCTGTTAACATGCCTGATCTGGTTGCTATTTGGCCCTAGTTAAAGAGTTCTGGTAAAATGCAGTTAAAAAGAGCTTTCTATGCTCTATTTTATCGTGTTCTCAGTTTTCAGCGAAAACGATTCCCAATTTCATGCTATAAAAGGTATTGCACACCCTGTTCACGATGGTTAAAGTCTAGTTTACCAGAGTTCAATGTTAAAAAATGTTATTTAAGTAAAGTATTTTTCTTATTGTTTCTTTTAATTGCTTATTAATTTTAGTTAAATTTTAGTTTAATCTTACTGTTTGATTTTAGTTAGTTTCTTTTAATTACGAATATCATCAGGTTTTGTATTCTTCCTTTCCCTCCTAATGACTTTAAAATGCAAAAGTAATTAACAAGTATTTTTTAAACTTTTATTTGTTTTTGATAGACAACTTATAAATGTTTTGCTGTAACGTAGAGGCAAATTTTTTTAAAGTTTAATTTCTTGAAATCTCCTACCATTATAAAGGCGAAAGGAATATTTTTGTATAGAGTTTGTGTGTGAATCTGTCTGTTTGTTTGTCCAGGGGAATTACCTGGAAAAAGGTTTCCATCGCCGGTGGCTACGCTTCACCTTTTGCTTTGACTTTTTGGTCTTTTTTCCCTTATTCTCTGTCCCTTTTGCTATTGGTCGACGAAGCATCACTTGCTTTTTTTTCTACCTGTGACAATCTCCAACTACCTGCAAAAAGGTTCGACTACCTGAAAAGGGTTCGACCTGCTGCCAGCTAAAGGTATTCTAGATATTCCCAACCGCAGCATTCCGCACTTTATGTTCACGCCTCACCATCATGGCCGACGTCAACCACATGCTCAGCCTACATTCTTGAACGCCTTCAACTCAATGGCAATGAGATTGTATTACAACCACCAATAAACCACTCGCATCACAACGTAACAACCAATAATTCATTGTCGGTTCTTAACATTCATTTTTCTTAACAGGTCCATTGGATGCGTTCCTTTTGCAGCCCCATCAAATAACCTCCAATTTATTGCTTCTCACAGCTCCACTGACTGCGGTTCAGCATCCTTCAGAGATTAATCCCCCCTTAGACAGCCACCAATTACAACGGTAAGAATGTTTAACCATCAATCAAACAATCACACAGCCATGTAACATTCGCCAATTTATTTTGTTCATAAAAGGTTCGTTGGCTGTGTATTCCCTTTTGAAGCACCCCAAACAACCACCAATTCATTGCTTCTTACAGCTCAATTGATTGCGGTCAAACATCCTTCAGAGACCGTTTTTTTCGTCCCCTCAGACAGCCACCAGTTACAGCGGTAAGAAGGTTTAACCACCAATTAAACAATAACACAGCCATATAACATTCACCAATTGATTGTGTTTGTAACAGGTTCATTGGCTGTGTGTTCCCTTTTGAAGCACCCCAAACAACAATCAATTAATTGCTTCTCTCAGCTCCAATAACTGCGGTCCAACATCCTTCAGAAATTTGTTTCTCTTTCATCAGACAGTCACCCAATTACAACGGTAAGAATGCATAACCACCACTTATTCAATCACACACCCAAGTAACAACCACCAATTCATTGTGTTCCTTACAGGTCCGTTGCCTCTGATCCCTTTTAAGGAGACCGTACTCTCATGCAGCCCCCCAAACAACCACCAATTCTTTGCTTCTCACAGCTTCATTGACTGCGGTCGAACATACTTTAGAGACTGCTTTTTTCCTCCCCTCAGACAGCCACCAATTACAGCGGTAAAAAGGTTTAACCACCAATTAACCAATCACACAGCCATGTAACAACCACCAATTCATTGTGTTTTCAACAGGTTTATTGACTGCTCTTCTTTTGAATCTCTAAAACAACCACCAGTTCATTGTGTTCTTCTCAGCTCCATTATTTCCTGCATTCCAACACCATTAAGAGATCGTTCCCTTTTTGCATCCCACAAAGAACTACCATCTCAATATGCTCTTAACAGCTCTATTGATTGTGTTCCACCACCCTTAAGAGACTGTTCCCATCTGCATCCCTCAAACAATCAACAACTCACTGTGATCTTATCAGCTCCATTGACTGTGCTCAAACAGCCTTAAGAGAATGTTCTCCTTTGGGGCCGCGGTGTATCATGTTCGCGTTTCGTATCCCGTGTACTGGTATATCGTGGAAAACGATCGTGGAATGGCTTGCTCCGCCCCCAAAGGGGAGGAGCCTAACCAACGTTTTCCACGCAGTACGCCTAGCAGACGACTGTCGTTGGATGGTGTATCGTGTACTGGCATCGTGTACTTATGTATAGTATCTGTAAATAGTAATATTTTAATATGCTTTTATTGTACAATGTTTTGTTGTGAATACTTCACAACAAAACATTACACACCCTTGGAAGTGTAATGCAAATCCGAAAGGAAATCTTTTCCCGGATTTTCTTGGCCGAGTTATTCGCAATCTAGTAAAGGGCTCATTTGGCCAGTTTCCCACCCAGTCTAGCAGCAATTTTTTTCATCCCTCCCTCGCCCTTCTGCCGGATGACTGCCGAAGCTACGCTTTCTTGGCCTTCACTTTAGACCGAGGGACATGCTGTAGGCCCCCTCATATAGTCTAACGGCTATCACATTTGAAGCCCGAGGTGCAGAGAAAGCGTAGCTTCGGATTTGCTTGAGGATCAAATTTTAGTAATTTCAACTGCATATATTGTTATCGATTTCGGGCCGAAGCAAGGCTCTGATAGGCTATACTTTCTTAAGACATAGCTTTTTCTTATGTTTTCCAATTGTTGATTAATAATCGTTGAAGTAAAGTAATAAAAAAAACTGGTTCCATTTTACTTTATATTTGGTTGAGTTTTTGATAAGGTTAAATAATTCTTTGTTCTTTGTTCCAATATCGATGCCAAAGTTGTTCACTTAAGATATCGTCTCTTGATTTGAAATATTTAATTCCACCTCTGCTTACTAACAAATACTTGCTGTGTTGAGTTCCATTAGGGTAATGGATTAAGCAAATTACTGAGGCATTGTAATTCGCTGCCATCTCATTAATCTTAGCACCAATACTTATATCGCAGTGAGAGTTCCTGCGATCAAGATTGTCTTGTGGTCTCTGGTCAAGGGAGTTCCAATGGTTTTGTCACTTAAGAACCGACCATGGCTTGTTTCTTTGAGGTACCTCTTTTTTCCCTTTATAAGACTCCTATAAGTCGTAAAATATAGTTCATCAGTATTTAAATAAGAAATAATTATTAAAACTCTCGACAACCTACCTTGAACGCAGTAAATCTCTGTTGTTGATTGGTATCATGCCGTTTGACTGTTCTTCCCTTAATGTTTTTTAAATTCTGAAACTGCTTTTTTTTCAGCCAAAGCTTCTTCCAGCCTTCTCCTTCTCACGTCTTGCGCTTCCTCAAAACTGTTGTCACACTCCGATTCTAAAATCATTTTCTTATGGTGATTGTGATTGATTTAGGTGCGTCTGCAAGGCTCCGGCGTTGCCGAATTTGGCAGGATTCGCGCCGTGAACCGTTCAGTACCCCGACCAGTGAGTTGGTTGATGGAGACAATTGGTCTCCATTGAAACCAGAGGGCTGGAGTGTTTCGTTTCAAATCTGTTAAAGTTGCCAGGGTTTCCTCTTGTTCGACACGCACACCCTGTAATGTGAATGTATCGTTTAGTTAAAATACAAGGACAGTACTGGATGAAGAAGTTTTCTACCTCAACACCACTATTGAATGTTTCATTGATGTTGGCCTCTTAGGTTGAACCAGGTGGAGTAGTTTCTAATTGCCATTTGATGTGATTATCGACCAATTTTCTTTTTCTAGTAAAAAAATTTGCAGGTTCAGATCCTGCAATGCAAAGTTGAGATTATTAATAGTTGGTTAACTATCCATCGATTTGGCTTACCCATTGTACTCAATTTATCTTGAAGTTTTTCAATTGATTTTCATAGAGTCCCATCGTTTTCCCAAATCCAACGTTACAACAGGTTTGTCTTTATTAGATAATGCAGTCTCTCCTGCAGTAGCTGCAAATAATTGTTTTGCCTCCATCGTGCTGTTTGCCATTTCTTAAACTAAAACAAGGATAAAATAAAGCATTGATTTTCTTTTCAATTCAGTATTTTGTATAATTTGCGGAAGGAAAAACAAGGTTTTCGTTTGTCCGTGAACGGATTTCTGACCGATTTCAAAAGTTTTGAAATCGGTCGGTCATCAACAAAATACAAGAAACGAGTTCAAAGGGTGGGTTTGGAACAACCCATGTAACACCTGCTGTCAAACTAGTGTTGCTTCTAAATAGCATGGATGCTGGACCTACCAAATCCTCTTCGTCCGCTGAAATGATAGTTCCTCCAGTGCCTCCAGTAATCATTAATGAAGCAAATTACTTAACAGAAAGGTAGTGATAAAAATTACCCATTTTATTGATGCAATTTAGATTTTTTTCTTTTGTGTAAACGTTTTTCAATCAGATAAAATCAATTTTTCAATGTAGCAACCTGTTAGGTCATTAATCCTAAAAAAACTAAAAATATTATTTTCTTAAGACAACACTTTTTCTGTTACTTTTGGACAAAGCAAGACAAACCTGTGTCTTACGTTTGTGAGCATACGTTACCGATGCCAATTTCAGTGCTCGGGTGAAGTAGGAAATGAAACATATTTGATGAAATAACTCTTTCGGATACATTTAAAACCTTTTTAATAAATAATTAAATGTTTTTAAAGCACGAAACGAACATTACTTTAGAGTTTTACGGGCTGGCGCGGTGCCCAAGCCGGCAAGCCGGCCAGAAGGGTGATCGAGCGGGGGGAATGCCCACACTCGTGGTAGAGGGGTCAGTGCAGGGGGTTTCTCTGGGCCATACCATAAGCTTCCATGTTTTATTTTTTGCTTCCATATCAACGGATGGTCTAATGGTCAGCAAACCGGGTTGCCATTCGAAAAAACCGGTGTTTGAATCTCGGACAAAATCGAAATTTCAGAAAAATTATTTTGAAAATTAAGTATTGTATGTGATTATTCTATGTAATTCTATTTTAAAATAATTGTATTTACCTGTTAAACGTAATGATTATTACTACATATAGCTAGTTATATATTTAGATGTTACAGTATAGCTTAATATGATATAGCACTTCGTATTCACAGTACATATATGTAGGTACTATATAGTACCTGTGTATAGTTCTTCTACTAGAAATGGATTGAGAATAAGATATACTTACATTACTCTTAATCCATTTCTTATTCTTCTCATTCTTTGAATCATATAAAGAAACTAGAATTATACGGGAAGAAATTCGTTTTGCACTCTTCCGGAAAAGGAAAGAGAATATTGTAAGCGTTTTTGCTTACATTTTCAAAATTATAATTACATAATGCAGTTGTTATTTAAACTTCTTATAAAATGGACTTCATTCAATGGTGGACAGCACTTCTGCATGAAATCGTAAATGTTCAAATGAGAACCTTCTGCTACTGCTTTACGTCGCCCGTCAAACGTCAGTTTAAACAGCACAGGAATGCCCTCATTACTTCCCTTTTCTGTTACGAGTTTCAAAAGCCTTAGAACGTTCTCATTGTATGATATCACATCAAAATCTAGGAAGATAAAGAAATTAATATACAGCTATATACTAACAAAGGGAAATGATGGCTGATACGCGATAATAAAAGCAATATAATAAAAGTGATGTAAGTTCTTTTATTGAAATGTGAAAAGCAATATAAAAAAATTACTTTTTGACAATTTTGCATGGGTATGGGCAGTGGTGTTCAACTGTTCCGTTTTCTCGATGCTTTTAGTTTAGCTATGCACTTAAATCGCGAAAGCTTGAACTTGAAAATCATATATGTTGTGAATCCGATGGTCGTGGCAACCGACTGGGGGAAGACTTTCATAAACCCAGTTCCTTCAAAATTGCTTCGAACGCATCGCACACGAAAATAACCCCTCATTTACAAAATTGATAATTGTAAAAGGCAGCAAAAAAAAACAATTCTAGCGACGCCCATGTAAGCCAACCCTTTGATTTTAATTTAGATAGAGTGTGTGCTGTCATATTTTCTGGCAGACTGCTTCCGCTTTCCGCGGACATTGACTTCTTACAACTAATGCATTGATTCTTTTTCCGTCCAAAAGAGTACACCAGGTAGCCCCCAATGTAATAAACTATGTTATCGCTTACTTCTACAAAGCTATTCCTTTCTGTAATCCATGGCCCCAGCTCAATGAAAATTCCCTTTAGTAGTATATCTTTCATTTCTCTTTTAGCGGCAAAAGCTTTTTGATTTGTTTTCTACAAACTTGTCAACCAGTCCTTGTAGGATGACAGTAGGGCCATTTTCTCCTCTCCGTCCACACTCGATCTAACAACGTGTTTAGTTAGATAGTGCAGAGTGCACTAGGAAAAGCTCCAGGAAGGAAGACGCCATTGGTTTATTACAAGATCCTCGGCATGACCGAATTATCCCGAAATATCTCTGCAAGAATCTTAAATTTTAGAAAATTCAGGCCGAAGCAGAAGTGAAAAGAATACTTTACTTCAATGCAATCCTGGTTTTACTTCCCAGTTAGCACGAATTTGAAGCCCATATTGAGTAGCTCATCTACTAAATTAATACTGCTTAGGATACTGACTCTCAAGGTGGACAGCGTGAGTGCTTAGGCAAAAGCATGAACAGGATCTCCTGGTGGACAGAGCAAGTCGTCCTCGGCATCTTCTACACCAGAAGCATAGTATTCAGAATCATCTACAGTATATGTTTCAATAGCTCCTTGAGACGCGGAAAGATGGATACAGGCTAATGTTATTAAAAGGGAACTAAAAAACGAAATGATTATGCTTACTAACATCTTTTTTCCCTTCCCAGTCTTCTCTGGAGATGCCATAGTTCTTGCATCTGCCGTTCATGATATCGAAAGTATCATTCATCAAACGGAAAAAATCTTCAGTCCCTTCAGTGTTTCTGAAACGTTCAGCAGGCTCCTTGTCTTTATCTTGCATTCTATAAAACTCAACGGCCTGTGGTGTAAAAGTATTTGTTTAAAGAAAATGTTGCGAAACGATTATGCAATATTTACTTGAGCCGCCAGCTACACATTCATTTTTTGCATATTAGTCGGGTGAATATGAACAGTGGTCAATCGGAAACAATAAGCTTGTAGTCCACCAACAGTTGAGCTGTCAGTTGCATACAATTCTTCTACATGTTGCCAGCAGACAAGCTTCCCTGACATCTGTAGCAAAATAGTTATTATCAGAAAATTCGTATTTATAAAAATATTATTATAACTACTGGGACATTTGTCTTATTTAATATATCATTGCGGATGCATTTGATGAGATGGGGAGCATTACCCATAAAGTATATCATCTCCTGCGTTGTTGGAAACTTCATGATATTGTTGAGAATTGCCTTGCAATCGTCGGTATGGCAGTATACACCCGCCAAACTCCATATTATCTTGTTGGTGTCCGCACAATCGCAAACAATTGATTTTACAATTGCCCCGTGTTCTTCCAGCAACATAAGAGCTTTCAAAACCAAACGATAAAGGTCTTCTCCGGACGTCACGTGTTTGGATGCGAATACAGCGAAAGGCTGTATCCATGGGGCCATGTAAGGTCTGAAAAAAAATACCAATGCATGGTCGACAAGTTTCGATTCCTCGGTGTCCAACAACTCGTCATCTTCGAGACGTATGTGAAGGGCTGGTAGGACAGTAGAACCCGTTTTACAACGCGTATCAAACAATCCATCGAATTTGAAGGTCTCGCAATTGAAATTCAATGCCTCCTTGATTGACATCTCGTCAAAAACAAGCTATCCCACTCGTTGGATGATTGGCAACCCTGACAGAGTCCGCTTCATTGCCTGGAGTGCGAAGGTGTTGTACCCAAAATGAGTAGACATGCCATTCAAAAGACGCCTCAAAGTATTTGCGTGCGGGATTGGTATAATTTTGAATGTTGATAACTGGTCATAGGCTGCCTTGCTCTTCAAACGTAGAATAAGACAATCTAATAACCAATCAGCATCGTACCGCATACTTTTTTTGTTCAAACATTTTGCTTTCTTCAAAACCATCAGGATAGTTCTCTTATCCTGTTGAATTACCATAGTTAAATACTTATATTGCACTACACGAAATGGCGTACACAATGCACATGCATACTTAGAATATATACACCATAACAAGCGCGCGCCAAGATCAAATAATAGACTAATTGTGTTAAATTTATCACAATATGAGAACTAAACTAAGCTAAGTGCAAATTTGGTGGGAGTAGAATGCTTGTAGTAGTCTGGGTGTAGTAAACTGGGTGTAGTAAACTGGGTGTAGTAGACTAGGCGTAGTAGACTGGATGTGGTAGACTGGGTGTAGTAGATTGGGTGTAGTACATTGGGTGTAGTACATTGATTGCTGCAAAGTTAATGCTGTATGTGGTCGGTGCTTATGTTGAAGAGGGAGTTTAATTTGCCGTATCAGTTAGGTTACCGTCGTCCGCTACAAGCGTCTCAAACTTTGAATGGTCAAGTTTTTCGAAGCCTTCCTCGAGTTTCTTCATCTTCTTCTTCAGCGACTGTGAGACATTGTAACTGCAGTCAATGACGGTCACATTAGGGTGTCCCATATTTGGGCTTTTTTTTATTTTTTGAATTTTTTTTTATCGGGGTGTGTTTTTTGAAGAAAAACGTCGTAGTGCTATTCATTAAAAAAAAAATAAGTCTAGGGGTCCCCGTAGGCGAAAAACCGCCAAAAAGTGCCAAAAACTACAATTTTTGGTACTAAAAAATTAAAAATAAATACTTAGGTTTCATATTTCGCTGCGTTCTTCAAAACAACAATAGATGACCAACTTACTTATGACTTCAAAGAAAAAAAAATTAAATATCAACTTGTGAGGGTACCCGTGAGTGAAATTCAATGTCTTTTTATTTTTTTCGGTGTTTTGATACAATCGGTGATAAATCAAATGAAATTCAACCTAACTGTTCTTTTCTTCCATTTAAAGATACTTGTTGACGATGGTTTTCTACAACTTGAAGTAAAAACTGTTGTTGTTCTTCATTATGGACAACATTTCTGAAGTCGGTAATGAGCTTAACTCCGCGCTCCGCGCTGTCATTTACTACTTCCATTCCATTGATGATGTCTCGAAGAAATCTGTAGTCTTCAAATTTTTCCCAGTGTGATGATTCAAATTGCATCCACTCTATTTCTTTGCTTGTGCAACGTAGAAGATGGAAAATGAGCCATGATCGCTGGCCGATGAGGTCAATCAAGGTAGGAATAGTATTCTCAAACTGTGGCATTTTCGGCTTGGCTGAAACAAATGATGTAGGGCGTGGAATCTTTTTCAGTTTGTTTATCATCATTGTTCGCCAGAAATGAGAATTCCTTCCATCAAAAATTGCTAAAATGACAAGTTCCTCCGTTAAATACCAAAGGTGTTTTTTGCAAGACGATAGCGCAGCATCCGCTACTATTTTTTGTGATTCACCATCTTCCCGGTATTGACACATTCCTCCTATGAATTGAAGGTCAACCGTAGGTGCACAACTAGCTGTAAGATTAAATATTTATTGTAGATAAAGGAAAAGATACAAGAAATAATTTTAAAATTTTTTTACCGAGACGGGAGCGCAAAAACACCATACTATGGAACAACACAATATAATCCGAGATTGTTTTAATGTGAGAAAGTTCATTTTGATCCAGTTGAAAACGTTCAGACAGCATTTGCATCTTTAATGCGTAAATTGCTATGTGCATAAACCGGGCTCTATGATGAGCGCCTGGTTTTCGAAACTGGAAATTTCTTCCCGCAGGAAGAGTCCCCCCTAGAAATATCACGGTCAACTCGATCAACTCCCTATAGTCTTCTCTAGGAAAACTCTGAGATGCTAGATGAGACTGACCCCAATCTAACACTTTTCTTCCTTGTTGATAAGAAAACGACTCTTCGTCATCGGGCCATTCAAATAAACAGAGATTGTGTGTATCGCGACCCAAGTTTTCCCATTCTTGTTGAAATCTATCCAGACGAATACAATATAACAATAAAAAGCTAAATAGTAGGCATGCTAAGAATTACCTTTTCAAAAGCGGTTCGATGGGACTATTAGAATCACCGATTACGGCAGACCAGACGTGTTTAATATGTAACTCGTAAACGTGATGGCGACAGGATAGCCATAAAACTGCACGTCCCCGTTGTTGTTCTAATAGCGTAGCACATCCACGATGAATTCCAGTATTCGAGGCGGTGGTGTCAAAAACCAACCCAATAACATTATCGGTGACTTCCCATGTTGATAAAAGATTGACAACAGCATTCTTTTGGGATAACCCAGTTGAGTCTGAAATAATTGGAACGCCGAGTAGCTTGGGAGCTTCCAAATGTGGCTTGCCGCTGACGAGAATAGCCACTCTCTCATTCATTTGACCGTTTAGTTTCGTAATCATCTTTGAATCCCAATGGACGACAACAAATTTTGGCTTGTTTGCCATCCATTCTTCAAAAATCTCTCTTGCTTTTTCTTCTCTTTGTTTTTTTCTTTGACGATGACCAGTTGATTTTAACAAGGAAACATCCAAGAGATTTCCTCCTCCACTTCTTATAAGTGCGCTTGCCATAGCTACCTGACCTCTGATGCTGACATTACATCGGTCTGAAGTTTGTGAAATGTCTTTTAGTATTGATCTTGTTGGTAGGTCAATAGTTATTACAGACGGATGTGGTGTTGAAGTTCGATCACGAATGAAGTCTTCAATGTCTTCATCAGTCGACTCGGATATATTACTGCTTTCATCACTAAATATCTGGACTATTTGGGTATTCGTGAGATTTCTTATCTTTTCAACACAAATTTGCCTTGCCTTTCGTCTTTTTTTAGTTGAATATTTGCTTGATCTTCTCGGCCCATGAATCCAATTTGCGGGGTTTGTCGTTGATTTAATAGAAACTGATAGTCCTGTTTCCACCCGGGCTGTCGAGATGATTTCAATGTTTCATAACAATCGTTGGCAGACATGTCGAATAGCTTTAAAATGTCAAATGAAAAATTTTCTATTCTTTTGCTCGTTCTTTCGTTTAACTTCTTTGTAGTGAACTTGCTTCTTGCTTGTAAATCAATTCTCTTAAATGACATCCAACATTTGACAAGCCTGACTATTGCTGTTATACATAAATTTTCTGCTTTGATTGGAATATTTGATTTTTCCCATACTGTTCGCAATTCTTTAAAAATAATTTCACATTTCTCTCTCGTTGATTGAGATCCTTTTGTGGAATATGAACATTGTTGACTCAGGTGTAGATATCTCTTCAACACAAGTGATTTTATGGGTAAGCGAGATCGTTTGGACAAACTCTCCTCTTCACTAGGTCCGATAAGCCAATCGATCGATTTTCCGCGGATATTTCTTCTTTCTTGGTTGGATTTTTTCCTCAGTTGATTTAGCACATTTTCACTTGTCGATTCCCTGACTTGTTTTCCTGAACGTAGAACAGGCATTGCAACAGAGCTTTCAACTGAACAAACTAGTACTTCAACATGAGACAGCTGAGACCAGTGAGACCGTTTTTTGTTAGTACTAATTGTGCGCGTTGCCAGATCATCTTAAATTCGGTCACGGGTACCCTCACAAGTTGATATTTTATTTTTTTTTCTATGAAGTCATAAGTAAGGTGGTCATCTATTGTTGTTTTGAAGAACGCAGTGAAATATGAAACCTAAGTATTTATGTTTAATTTTTTAGTACCAAAAATCGTAGTTTTTGGCACTTTTTGGCGGTTTCTCCTTCTTCTCATCCTCCGTGACCGAGCTTAGTGGCGTGAAAAGAAGGGCGGATTTCATAGCCCTTTACAACACACACACAATCCTAAGATCGCGGCTATGACTTGTTCACCGGCAGGCGATATGCACTTTTTGTCCTTAATGAAGCTCTACGGAACTCAAAATCCATCAGCCTCGGATATTTGCGTCAAGTCCGTTCTACTCCACCTATGATATCTTACTAAAGAATTAGTTGTCTTGCTATCTTCGATACCGATCTTCAAGATTCGTTAAGGCAACAAATGGTTCTAAAGCTATTGAGCTATCAACGATAACCATTTCGCAGTGTTCGTTGCACCTCCTTTTCCTTTGTTTTAACAATCTGAAAGACCATTCCCTTTTGCATCAATTCTGAAACAATGTAATTTTTCCTTAATTTGGAATGTTGTGTCAACACCTTAATAATCCAACGCCTAGGTCAGCCTACCGTTCTTAACATCCAATTCGACAGCATTTTCACAACTATCAGCTCAACATTTTGCTCCCACACTTTTCAAAACTGTTTCTTAGCCCCCTTTTTTGAATTTTTTAGCAGACACATTTGCTGGCAGTCCAGCACGTATTCAAACGGTTCATATCAATCAAAATTTAGCTCAGCAACATTTTACCAACATGCAACTCAACGGTATGCGTATACTTTTAAAACACCCGTCACAGCCGCCTAATTATATGATTACAGCTTTTGTGTGCAGCAACGCCTTCTAAACATTAAACTTCGGCACATACTCTTTCTAATCAACCTTTGTAAGCAATTTCCCTTTGTAACTTATTTTCCCTTTCTAACCTTCTAACCTTTCTAATCACTTCTAACCTGCACCATGACCTTTACCTTTCCACCGTGTTGGTATGGAGCTAACAAGATTTTTTTCACCTCCCTTCTTCAGCTTTCGGTATTCGTCCAACAATGAAGTTAGTTGTAACGTCACATGTTTTTTCTGTTTAACGGGAATGCCAGATTTTGCCCACACAATTTCCCATTCGCCAAAAAATACAATAATTAGATCGTTGTTGGGTCTCAGAGCGTTTTCAGTCCTCATGTGCAAATAACGGGCCATGACAGTTCTGTTAGTTGGTAGTCTGTAGCACATTTTCACACTTTATCAGTCAGCGGGGGTCTGGATTTTATTTTTTTTTAAGAAAAAAAAAAGTAGGGAAGTTATTCAACATATAAGGAACCTCGATGAAAAAAGGCCCATATCAAAATTCAAAAAATGCGGGAATGAAACAGCCTATTATGCATCTTTGTCATAGTCGACATACCTTAAATAAAATGGTGCTTTTCGACCACACTTGTTCACAATGTTCGTCTAGTTTAAAGCAATTATAACGAAAGCAGCGTAAAATCTGCTATAAGTGTTTTTAACAACAGTGTGTAAATGGCGATTATTATATTGTTTTCTGCTTGTTTGTTTACATCATCATTCATTTTCTTCTGCTTAGTCTTCTCGAGTCATTTAAATACAGTTACAACTAAAAGTGTTTCTACACCAAAATGTATTAGATTTATATAACAGAAATGTTTGAAGCTGCTGTAGCTTTAATTGGCAATAATTTTTTTTTATTCACTTTCTGATGGTTCATATTTCATTACAGGCCTTAATGGCATGTATTTATTACATAATCATCCTGTATTTATTATAATTCATTACAGGCCGTTAATGGACTCGCATGCACAATTCCTTTAATAAGCGTCAACGTCATTCTTGGTTTACTACAATAATGAAGGCTTCAATAGATAGAGATTTGGAAACGTTTTACAAATTTACAAGAATGAGTCCCCAAGCTTTCTTTTATTTAGTTAGACAATTAAATAATGTGATCAAGAAGAAGGATACAATATTACGTGAAAGCATAGCAGCTGGTAATATAATTTTGAAATTTTTATGTGCTATCGATACTCGAGCGTCTGGCAATCACATTGTTTTTTCTAGGTAAAGGAGACAGCATTCAAACGGTGGCTTGGGGTTTTAGAATAGGATGTTTCACTGCTCAAGAAATAGTGCTAGAAACCAGCAAAGCATTATATCAAGTGTGTAATGTGTTGCAACCCCGCACCCTTCCGTCTTACCCCCGCAGCTCTGTTTCACCCCTCAGTCGCCATTTAGTTGTCTTTCTGCGAAGGTCTCACCTTCGCTCGACTCAGTTTAATACATTGGTGTGTATTCAACGACTTGCTTGTTTCCCACGTCATTACATGGCGCAGTTGGAATTTTCGAACTGAAGTTCTCCGAAAAGTGCCCGTAAATTTGATGCAGTTTCCGTTTTTGTGCCGTTGGCAATCGTTCAACGTTCGCTAGCCACTCTTGCCGGTTGACTCAAGTGTTACAGAGCACCCACTCGTGTACATTTTCTGTGTGTGTTTGTTTCGCCCGTTTTGCCTTTTCTTTTTTTTGTGTGAAAAGAATCAAGCATGGCGAAATTACTCTTGTTGAATTTACCTGCCTTTTGTGTCTCGCTTGTGTTCGTTGGCTCGGTCGATTCATCAACGTCCTTACCACGAGATTAGTTCACGGCGCCACCACTAGAGGCGCCGCATCACCACCGTGTATGAGCAGGCCGATCGACGTTTTCGACAGGGATTTTTTCTTTGGTTGGCTCTGGAGTCCTACAATGGCTGCCCCCGCTGCTGCCCCCGCTGCTGCCAACACGAGGCCTTTCCGGCCTTACGGCACTGCTCCTCCATTTGACATGGATGATTACAAAGACTCGTTTGAGATTTGGCACGCACAATGGGACATTTTCCTTGAGCTCTCCATATTCAACACGGCCCTCGACGCAGCCGACCAGCCACGATACAAGGCAAACGTCCTCAAGTCGTGCATGTCGAAGTCTACTCTCACAGCGCTCCTTACTTCCGGTATGTCGGCCACCGACCTTCAAGATCCCGACAAAATCATCACGGCGCTCCGGGATAGATGCAATGCCGGCCGTAACTGCCATGTGTGGCGCCAACAATTCTCGTCCCGCGTCCAACGAGAGAAAGAAGGTATTGACGAGTGGCTATGCGATCTGCGCTCTATCTCCAGCAAGTGCGAGTTTGGTGCCGACTGTTGTGCTGCTTGTGAACCCACCCGAATTCTGGGTCAACTCGTATTCGGTGGGCGCAGCGACGACGACAGGCGGAAGCTGTTAGAGCAAGGGCCCACTCTGAAATTGGATGATGCCCTCAAGACGTTGCGTCTCACAGAAGCTACTCACAAACAGTCAGCAAATCTGAAAGGTAGTGACGCCAGTTCCATCTCGCGGATGTCTCAATCCACGTACAAAAAGAACAAAAGCAGCAATCAACAAAAGAAGGTCTCATTCGAGTCGAAATCAGATACACACTCGTCCGCTGCCTAGCGTGGTAGCGCATTGAAGGTCAGTGGTTGTTTTAACTGTGGAAGCAAGGAACACCACAAGAGGGCGGATTGTCCGGCATCCGGGAAAGAATGTCACGCTTGTGGCAAAAGAGGCCACTTTTCGTCAGTCTGCAGCAAAGAGAAGAACAAGAAGTCGGGCGATGTACGATCAATCAGCTTTCACTCCACTACAGTCGGTGCAGTCACAGCAGCCGAACTCGTCGATATCTTCGTCGCTCCGAAAAGTTCTTCAGGATCTACTGCCCAGGTGCGCTTCCTGCCGGACACAGGGGCTTAACTCGACGCCATCCCGCGCGAAACGTTTCGCCGAGCCTTTCAAGGCGTCAAACTTGCGCCAGCCGCTTCTCCAGAGACCGCCACAGGATCGCCGATCGTGAACGATGGTACCTTCACTGCTACGCTCAACTGGAACGCAGACGATGATTCGAGACGGCCCATCACAGCAACAGTTCACGTTCTACAAGATCTTAAGCAGGCCGTGCTCTCCAAATCGTCTCAAAAGAAACTGGGTATGTTGCCTGAATCATACCCTCATGCTCGTGTAAGCACGCTCGCCTTGTCGGCCATCACAGATGTCGAAACGGACACCAGTCCAAGTTCATCCCTGCTCTTTCCTCACCTCCTCTCGTGCCCACCAGCACCAATGAAGGTCGCAGTACTCGAGCCAGGCGTCACAGGCGAACGAAAAGCAGCCGATCTCAAGAACCTTATGACCGGTTTCCAAGCAGCCGATCTCAAGAACCTTATGACCGGTTTCCGGGTCATTTTCGACGGTGATTGCCGCCCAATGAAAGGCCCGCCTTGTCATTTCGAACTGAAGACAGACGCTACACCGGTCTCGATGCGCGGATCACGCCCGGTCGCAGTCCCACTCATGCAGAAGCTCAAAGACGAGCTCGAACTCCAGGAAAAGCAAGGCATCATTCGGAAAGTGACTGAACCAACAGCTTGGGTTCACCCGATGGTCGTAGTGCTAAAAAAGTGTGGCGGGATCCGGATCACCGTGGATTTCCATTTCCTAAACGACAAGATCATCCGCCCACGCTTTGAGTCGCCCACCCCGATCCAGGCCGTTCGCACCATCGCGAAAGGTATGCGGTTCTTTACTGTTGTCGACGCACTCAAGGGCTATCATCAAGTCCCGCTCGATGAAGAAGCGTCCGCTCTCACGAATTTCTCGACACCGTTTGGCAGATTCCAATTCGTCCGACTCCCCATGGGCATCACTCACGCCGGTGATGATTTTGGCAGACGAGTCTCTGATGTGTTCGACGACATCCCCAACACACGTCGAGTCGTAGAAGACATCCTGATCTTTTCTTCAACCTACGAGGAACATTTGGAAGCAGTCCGTCAAGTCTTTACCCGCGCGAAGGAGCACAGTATTTCCCTCAATCCTCGCAAAGTGATTTTTGACGAGTCATCTGTCCCGTTCGGCGGGTTCATTGTCGACGCGGAAGGTTTCCCCCCAGATCCTGCTCTCCTCAGTGCGATCTCGCAATTCCCGACGCCGCTGAACATTACTGACCTCAGGGCCTTTTTCGGCCTCTGCCAGCAACTAGGAAATTTTTCCCACGACATCGCAAGCGCGCTCGTCCCTCTCTCGCCCCTTTTGAAGAAGGGGCTCATCTTCGAATGGACTTCGACCCACGACAACGCCTTCAAAGCAGCACGCGCGGCCCTATCGGCTCACCACAGCTTAGCATTCTACGATCCCGATCTACCAAATTCCCTCCACGTCGACGCTTCCCGTCTTAACGGCTTAGGATTTCTCCTAAAACAACAAGGCGCCGACGCCAGGGGGATGGTTGTTCAAGCTGGATCACGCTTTTTGTCATCCGCCTAATCTCGGTACGCGATGATTGAGCTCGAGTGCCTAGCCGCCGCATGGGGAATGCACAAATGTCGGCAATTCCTGGAAGGACTGCCGTCCTTCGAATTAGTCACGGATCACAAGCCTCTCATCCCGATCCTCAACAACTACGCACTAGACAAGCTGGACAACCCCCGTCTCCTCCGATTGTGGCTAAAAATGCAGCGCTACGCGTTTACGGCGAGGTGGATCCCAGGAAAAGAAAATCGTGACTCAGGACGACAGCAGCCACTTCTCAGGACGAGCTGGCCGAAGGAGTGTCTTTCGTTCCTCCCAGGATCACTATGCTGTGTGCTATCGACGGGTCGGATCCAACGGTCATCGATCCCGTTTTAGAAAAGGTGAAAGCTGCCGCCGCCACCGATCCCGTCATGAAGGAGCTTCGCGAAGTGATCCTCAGCGGTTTTCCGAACGAGAAGTGCAACCTTTCGCTTGCTAATCGACCCTTTTGGCGTGTTCGACATCATCTAGCCGTCGACGGAGAAGATGTGATGATTGTCATGGGAGCTCGAGTCGTCATTCCGAAGGCGCTGCAAAGCGATTTACTGCGCGACCTACTGAAAATGCACCAAGACACCACCAAACTGCGGCAACGGGCACGACTGTCCGTCTTTTGGCCCAACATGGATGCTGAAATTGTAAATCTCGCCGGCGCATGCGAGAAATGCACTTCTCGCCTACCATCACACCCGCTGGAACCTCTTCGACCTCACGAGCCAGCTTCGCGACCCTTTGAGCAGATTCATGCAGATCTCTGCCAAATCAACGGTCGTCATTTTCTCATCCAAGTCGATGCATTCAGCTGCTGGCCTCATGTCGTCTATTTTCCGGACGCCCACATTTCCGCCAAGAAAGTCATCAATGCTGCCCGGGAGCTGTTCATCAATGTCGGTGTACCGGTCAAATACTGGTCAGACGGCGGCCCCCAATTTCCTGCGTCGGAATTCAAACAATTTTTAAAGGAATGGGGAGTCTCACTCGGAGTGTCGTCTCCTCACTTTCCCCAGTCTAACGGCGTCGCGGAAGCCGGAGTGAAATCCATGAAGAAGCTGATCGCCGGATCATTCACCTCCGGATCGTTCGACGTCAACAAATTCGGACAGTCGCTACTTCTCTTTCGCAACACCGCCGTCTCGGCTGGTCGTTCACCAGCTCAAGTCGTCTTCAATCGCCCCATGCGCGACTGCCTCCCAGCCCACCGCCGTTCGTTCGCTGCCGAGTGGCAGAAACACGCCGACGTCCTCGAAAAAAGGGCAAGACGCGCGAAGGAGCTGAGGACAGAACATTTCAATCGCCGAGCACATAACTTACCGCCTCTCCAGGTCGGCAACGCAGTCCTGATCCAGCACCCAATCTCAAAACGCTGGTCTACTCCCGGCGTCATCACCGAAGTCGGACCGAACCGTGACTATTTAGTCAAAACTCCCGCTGGGCGTGTGTTCCGGCGAAACCGGTGCTTCTTACGTCGTCGTGTTTCAGTAATGCCTGCAGCCGTCACGCCGCCAACAGTACCCGCGACACCCGCATCAGCCATCCCTGACGTGTAATGTGTTGCAACCCCAAACCCTTACGTCTTACCCCCGCAGCTCTGTTTCACCCCTCAGTCGCCATTTAGTTGTCTTTCTGCGAAGGTCTCACCTTCACTCGACTCAGTTTAATACATTGGCGTGTATTCAACGACTTGCTTGTTTCCCACGTCATTACAAAGTGTTTGCTCATGATCATCTTGTACAACCCAACACAGGGGTGTGGAGGCGTCTGTCATATGAATTCGCAAAAACCTGGAATTTGCCAAATTGTGTGGGAGCGATTGATGGAAAACATATAACTATTCAGTGCCCAGCCAATTCAGGATCTGACTACTATAACTACAAACAATTTTTCAGTATTGTACTCATGGCCGTCTGCGACGCAAAGTATCGTTCTCTCTTATTAACATTGGAGCTTATGGTCCTGAAGGCGACAAGCAGATTTTAGTACGTCTGAAATATCAAAATGTCTAGAAGATGGGTCGATGGGTCTACCTGGCCCAAAAAAATTACCATACTCTTACAAAGTGAGCCCACACTTCTTTGTTGGGGACGATTCATTTCCTCTTAAAATATTAATGATGAAACCATATCTGGTAGAACTACTGGACTTTCATTTTTTATTCCAGAAAGGGTGTTTAGTTACAGGTAACAATATGCCAAATAGTATTTAATGAAAGTTTTCCTAGTATTCATTATGTTGGAAATTTAGACTCTCGCGTGCAAAGAGAGTTGTTGAGAATGCATTTGGCATTCTTGCCAATCGTTGGAGAATTTTTAGAACATCATAAATGCCAGTCCAGAACACGTCGAGCACTACACTAAGGCTTCTGTAATACTTCATAACTTTCTTATTGACACAGACACCTGAATACAGTGGTGCGAGTTTGGCTGACCATTTTGGGCCTGGGACGTCAATGGATTCGTTTTACGTCCTTCATTGAACATGTTGAGAACAGCGTGGAAAAGATACATTAGTTCACCAGACATTGTTTAAAACAACTAGAACCTTTGTGGTAGAGTCTTTATTATTTTGATCAGATTTTGTTTGCATTACACTCTACGGGAATCCAGTTTTCTTGAGCTGAGGTTTTGGTAAAACAAATGATGTACTTGGTCTCTCTTCATCCCCTAATGGATCGTTTTCAAGAGCTTCAGAATCACTGATTAATGCCAAGTCTTCGTTCAAGTCTCCGTCGTCGGAATCGGGACAAATCTCAACCTTTTTTTGGAAATGCTATTCATATAGCTCTCGTCAATGGTTATTGAATTAGATTCACCATCGTCACTGATCTTGAAAACAGGAGAAGTAAGAGGTTTTTTCTTTGCTATACTCGAAGTTTTTTTCAGCCCTGTTATTGTTACTTGTGCGCCTGTGTTTAAAAGAAAATACAAAAATACTTTCATTTCATAAAATCAATAGTTAAATTCTTTGCTTGATGTGTTTTCCAAGAAAGGACATTGGCTCCATAAACATCCAGTCTGCTTTGATTCTGCCAGCGTAGGCTGAACTTCCACTAGGTGGTTGCTGATTTTCAAGTTTTTTCTCTCTTTGATATCGTGTTTTTAACAGCTGCCACTTTGCGAAAGCTCCATTTGGATCTCATAATAAGCAATAAATAAATTATAAGAATAATAAGGCAAAATAATGCATGACTCTTACCACAGTTACCAAAATTACTTGCAATCTTGGCTTTAGCTTGAGTTTTAATTAGAACATTCTTGTTTTGAGCATTCTGAGAACCGTAAAGACACGGAAAGTGGGAAACATATTTAATCAAATTGAATGTTTCAGCCTTAGCCCAGAATCTTAAAAAATTAATTTCATTTTAAAATTATTTTACCGGTCACAAAATTCCAAACACATATAAATTCTCAATAAAAAGCTTGCTTGGGCATTGCACACTTGTCTTATCCTTTTATTCTCAAAACTTGCACTTGTAAATTTTAAAATCAATATTTGAAACGTTTTCATCAAGTAATACGCTTATGCCGTTACAACAATGTAGCAGCTCTAATTTCTGAAATTCACGAATTATTTATTTCCTTAATTTTTCTAGCTAGGACCTTTGCCTATGACCTTTCCTTAATTTTTCTAGCTAGGAAAATTAAGGTATGATTTTTGTTTTCAGATCCTGAACCATCCGCTTCGAATATTAAGCTACCAAATGAGATCGTGGACTACCTAATAAAATCAATGGTCTGACAGGACGAGCTTTTTCAAGTAGTTCAGTCCCTGGTTGCTAGTAGACCAATCACTACGTCTGAGGAAGAAGACGACGATTTCGTAGAAAAACTTCCCGATTTCCCTATTTCTTCTATGGAAGACTTTCTTTCATTGGAGAGGGAGCTGCTTCAAAAACATTTCAAGATATATTTTGTAAGCTTATTTCCATTTTTTTATTGTTCTCATTTAAAGCAAGTTATTTTTTTCCTATTAAGGCTCTTCACCTTATATCTTTGGAAGGTGGTACTCTTACTGATTCTTCCAAGCTTTTATTAAGGCATTGCTTAGACAAGGTTGTTTCACTCGAATATAGCCACCAAGGAAAAGGAAAACTGAAAAAAAACCTTTGAACGCAACTGAATTTACAAAGCATATAAAGGTAAAGTCAACTAAAATATTTTTAAAAGGTGTTCATTCTTTATTATTTTTTTAGTTGCACTTCGCAAGCGCCACAAGAAAATTTACGATGATTCAACGGTTAATAACTGCATTGTAAATTTCCTGCGTGGTGCAAAGGATCGCAAAAGCGGAAGAAACCAAAGGCGTAAGATAGCTGAAGAAGATGAAGAAAACAAATAAAACGATAACATCACAGACGAAGAAAATGAAGACGATGAAAATGATATCCAAGGGACTTCGGATGAGGATTGAAAATTTATATTAGTTGATCTCTTTTTTCTGTTTCCGTTTGTTCATTTTTTGTTGAAATAAGTAAATGTTACAAATACAACAATGACCAATGACTCCTTTTGTAATATATTCTTTTGTAAAATAATTAAGAATAAAAATAAAATAAAAAAAGTAAATACTGAAATTGGTAGGATACAGTGCATGGGTTCCGTATCGGTGCGACCTCGGTCGGGAAATCGGGCCTACTCAGATCGGTGCGCCAAACTGAGCTCCAGCCGATATCGGTTTAGGTTGGCACGTGATATCGGCTAGGTAAAAATGCCAACACGGTCCGATATCGGACCGACAACATGTGTTACTGGGTGGTTCATCCCTCCGTCCCAAAAATCATAAGAATTATCATCAAAAATTCTTATATCAAATTTCAAGCCGTTATGAAACGGCTTTTTTATGTCATTATGTCATCACGACAAAGTTTTGGCGTATTCAGCCCAAAACAATGCCCGGGATTAGTTTGACATAAGCGGCATAACGTCATAGAGGCATAAGAAAGGGCCAGTCTGGAGGGACCTTTAATAGTATGTTTTACAAAATTTAAAACTTTTTCTCAGTGACGGAATTTTACACCCATTTGTTTTCTTCGCAAACGCTATTGGAGGACATCCATCACCGTCACCTAATTTAAACATTTTCGCTACGCGAAACTCAGCCGCATCTCGACAACATCCAGTTCATCCACATCTTCGCTACATCAAACGCTGCCACATATTTGAAAAGACTTACTCAACGGTATACATTTACATAAAAAAAACCTCCATCTCAGCCACCTTATTTCAGATTCACACCCTTCTTCTGCAACGATTTTTTCAGAATGCCCAACTCAGCCACACATTACAAACATTTAAATCACTCACATCATATCACTTCCATCGCATCCTCATTTTTCAAACCTTTTCCTCTGGCAACATATTTTACATAACTTTCTTTTCTTTGAAGACACATTTGCCGAACATCCAAGTCAGCCACACATTCAAAACATTCAAATCAACTACAACTTTGCGACACCCAGCTCATTCAAATCTTCCCCAACATCTCCCCGGAAGAGTATGCATCCACATTTTTCAAACCTCTTTCTCGGCCGCTGAAACATTTAGTTTGTTTCTTATCAGACCCGTCACCATTAGTTTTTATTCTGAATTTTTAAGGCTTTCACAACACCGTGAGACACGTAATTTTGTGGTAAATTTCTGGACAGTATCGCATTTCAACATTTCGTAAGAGCACCAATACTTTGTTTTCAAAGATAAATATCTTTTAGAAAAAACAGCAGGCAGAGAGAATATCGACGAACAGCGAAAAACGACAGGGCAGCGGAAAACCGACGGGCAGCAGAAAAATGACGGGCAGTGAAAACCGACAGGCAGCGGGAAAAAGGGGAAATGACGCGCAGTTGAACACAACAAACACGGAGAAAAAAGCTGCGGGCGAAATACAAGCGAATTGAATTTTGGCGCCTTTACGACAAGTCAATTAGTGCATAAGCCTTTATTCTTCAAACGGTCCTCACGTGACGCTGGTCTACAAGAAAAGGTTTCGACCTGCCTCCGGCTAAGCTAAACCATTTCCCTTCACTGTTCCATCCCTTCCACCATCATTACGACTAGAATTCCTGTGATTTGGCTACCTTTCTGCTTCGTGAAAAGGGTCCCTAACTGCCTTTAGCTAATATTATCCTTTTCCCGTTTGTTTTCCAAGGCCAGTTGTAGTAGTTGGATGGTTTGAAAACAAGACACAGGCATCAAACAGACGCTAAAACTTAAAATCGACTAACGTGCAACAGACACTGAATACTAGACTTCACCTATTATATACGTATGTCATATACGTGTCATGTTATATACGTATATATCATGTATCATTTATACGTATTGTAGCGCCAACGTACTTTGGCGCTTAGCATCAGATGCTTAGTGGCCTAAATGGGCAATGTAAATGGACTTTGTCAATCTGGCCGGATGTCAGAGGCCTTAAAAGCCCGTCTGCGCCCGGCTAGAGGGGCAGTCCAGGGTACTAAGTCTGTGTAGCTGTAAGCTGTGTTAGTGTTGTTGTCGTGTTAGTGTGGAATTGTCATGTTAGCTGAAAGTAAGTGTGCCGACGGACCAAAACTGTGAGGTGGAAGACCGACAGAAGCCACTAAAAGGTCAATGGGACCCTAAGAAGGGCGTTTTGGTGGATAGAGAGTGGGTTGACGGGCAGAGGCAATGAAAGGATCTTCGGGCAATGACTCGGTCAGCAGGAAAAAATGGTTAGAGGTAAACGGGCAACGGCAAAAAGTAGTCAACGGGTAACTACATTGGGCGTTTTGGCGGGCAATGAGTGAGCGGACGGGCAAAGATTGTGGGGGGACGGGCGGAGTCAACCAAAAGGCTTCCCGGCCCTTGCGTTTTTGTGAAAAAACTTAGGGTCAACGGGCGAAAAGGAGTCGACGGGCAAGCACTGTCAGAGGGGGGGGAATTGTGAGAGGGTAGACGGGCAGAGGCAAAACATGGATCAACGGGCAAAGGTAGTACGGTGTTTTGCCGGCCAGAGTGCGTAGACGGAGACAACGAAAGAGTTGATAGTTCGTAGTAGTAAGTAAAGTAAAGTAAGTAGTAGGCAAAGCGGTGGGCCGACAGGAAGAGCGGTGGGTTGATGGGTAGGTAAGGAGAGCAAACGACTGGGTCAATGTACAAATTCATCGGCCCTTTTTGCGGGCAGCGAGGCTGTTCACGAGCATAGACTGTGAGAGGGTAAAAAAACAAAGGCAAAGAGTGGGTCGACGGGCAGCGTCAGTGGCCATTATGACGGTCAGCGATTGGGTCCACGGACAAAGACTATGAATAGGAGAGTGGCCAGAGGCAACGATTGGATCGCGGGGCAACAGCAGGGGGTGTTTTAGCAACAAAATGTGTCGACGGCAAGAGACTACCAGGGCGAAGAGACAATGCTAGGGTTGATGGGCCATTACAACGAGTTTTTGGAGAACGAAGGTTAGGCCGACGGACAGAAAGGGGCCAACGGACAGAAAGAGGCCAATGGGCAGAGTCTGAGGGATAAGACGGGTAGAGGCAACGAAAGGGGCAACGGGCAGCTTCAAGGAGCGTTTGGGCAGAAAATGAGTTGACGGGCAGAGACAGCGAACGGGTTGGCGGGCAGAAAAAGCGAAGGCAAAAACCCTAACAACGTATCGACCAAAAAAAGCGAGAATGATTGGCGGGGCTCAAATGGAAAAAAGCGTTAAAAATACGCTAGCGCCACCTATCCCCGGCCCTGGATGGGTCTAAAGCCTGGGCGGGCCTAAAGTTACTAGATCTATGTATAAAATGTAAAAATGCTAAAATATTTACAACGTTACGATTTCAAGAAAATATTTGTATGGTTTTAAAATGTTTTCTTGAAATGAGAAATCTCAGTTCTAGACAGAGAATTGATGTATTTCTACTAAGATTGTTATATGATTTCTGCGTAATATGGAGTTTAAATCTCAATTGCCGGAAAATCATAAAGTTGAAATAGAAGAAATTAAGCTTAAATTAAAAAGAACGTCATTTATAAAAAATAAGAATTCTTTAATGTAATTTCAAAACAGTCTATGATATTTTTGATCCATGAACATCTTTGATATTTTTGTTTTATGTAGTGTACTTTCCTCGAATGACTTAATTATGTACTTATTGTCAATTGGATATATTGGTAAGTGATTTATGAAAAAGTACTATCCGTTATCATAACGTAACGATAAATCGTCACTAAAATTTTTTTCTATTAGATCATTCTGGGTTAGTTTGAATAATAAGTGCCTGCTATAACTCACTTGTTCTTTTAACGGATAATTCGACGATAGACAAGTGTGTTTACGAATGCCGCATAAAAAATTTTATCCAATAACACAAAGAAATAAAGCAAAAAAATAAAGCTTGTCAAATGAAAATCTCGATAATGTCCTTACTAATTCTTGGTTTTCTGGATCTCACATGTTAATGTCAGAAATTTTAACTTTTACGTATTTTTGGTGGCATAAGTATTCACCTAATCGAACGTGAGGTGCAAGTTGCGCATCAGAAAGTAGTAGATTGGTGTTCATTTTGTCGTGAAGTTGCTGAATGCATTATGATAGAATGCCCAGTAAAAATCGGAGGAAGAGGTAAAATTTTAAATATGGACGAATCTATGTTTAGCAAAAGCACGTACATTATAATGTATTTCGCTTTTATATGGTTTAATAGAAAAATGTATATTTTAGAAAAATATAACCAAAGTAAAAGGGTAGAAGGAGTATGGGTTTTTGGTGAAGTCGAACGGAAATTCAACAAGTGTTAGTTACTGTTCCCGATAGAACAAAACAAACATTGTTGGCTATTATTTATGAGTGGATTGAACCTGGTTCTATTGTTATTTCAGATTGTTAGGATGCATATAATGATATTTGGTAATCTCTTAATGATAATTTAGTGTAACATTATAACATTTTGCAGTTAACATGCACTTTTGATCATTTTTCTTTCCATTTCCAGATCTGGTAACGTAGGCAAACCATGGAACATTTCGTCTGCTACTGCTAGGTTACACAATAGTAGCATAATTGTCATCACCAATTCTATTAGTAAAATAACCTATATAGATTTACTACATCCGATGCTTACGTTGGTTGATTTGAAATGTAGAATGTAATGGTTATCGAGCCTATGTGATATGTCTCATAGTAATTTAAAAACTTAATGTTGTAAGTTTATTTCTGTTTCAGGAATTATTCACTCTAAAACGTATAAGGATCCCATAACAGGAGCTCATACTAACACAGTGGAAAATTAGTTCATTAGAAGCGATTGTTGTTATGTTTACTAAGTTTATTAGATATTACTTAGGGATTTTGCATTTGGTAAAGTATTCTCTTTCATTAACTAACAGAAAGAAAACCATATCTTCAGGGTATCTTGCTATTTACATGCTGCATAAAAAGTGGGACAAATCAAATAGATCTATTTATGAAGCCTGCTTTTAAGCAAAGTGTAACCCAAGTAGAAGGTTTGCGTCGAATTCTGCATAATTTACCCGTATTTTTTATGCGTATTGAGTAAAAATTTTACGCGCTAGTTTGACTCGAAACTCCCTATTTATACGGCATTTCGCTGTTTATTTAACTCTGTACTTCGCGATAGTTCGTCGTTGAATCTGCTGTGATGTAAGTGGGTTAAAAATATGAGTAAAAAAAGCTTATTTTTAACGAATTATTTCTTCAGCAAATATAACGTTCTTTTTACCTTATATTTACCAAGAAACTATTCATTACTTTTCTGCATAAATCTTCTTCTAAGCCCCATTCAATTTTACTTATTACGCACATAGCAGGTGGAAATTGGATGAAATAAAAGTTTTCAGATAAATTCGAACAAAGTTTATTTGTTAATAAAAACAGCATTACGTAGAGAATTGTACTCGACTAGTAATGGCCCTTCTCCGGGAAAGTAAACATGTGTTAATTCTTACAGTGAACTGTAAATACAGATTACAATTACAGTTAAATTGTCTTAGAACTATTGAGATTATGGTTCAAATTTCATAATGTCTCCAATGAGAACTGTTATCAATGGTTCTACTTCTGAAACAAATATTTGACTTTCTATATCACTTCCCACGGAATCTTCGAAAGGTGGATTATTGACTGGTGGTCTGCCCATCGTTTTTACCCACTTGTGACATATAATAGATAATAAATTAAACGTTTTAACCACGAACATTATCGCCTACATCTATTTGAAGTTGGAATGAAGACGAGTAAGGCATGTACAGCGAAGCTTGTGGAGTTGTTTGACCAGTAAGTAGTGGAGTTAGTGGTCCAGCAGCTATTTGAGTTAGTGGACCAGCAGCTAGTTGAATTAGTGGACCAGCAGCTTTTACTTGTGTTGTTGTAGTAAAACAGGGTTGAACCCTGGTTCGAAAAGGTGCTGCGTTGGTGTACAACAAAGATGAATCACTTTCGTAGTCACCATCATCTACTTCAGAATCTTGAGTGAGGGTGCGAAGTGGTGTAACGTGTTTGCTGGCCACCTTTTTTAGAACACGAGGCTGTCCTGCAATTTTAGCAGGCAGTTTGCTTCTTCGCTTTTTGGCAAGTGAGCCATCTTCGTTAAAGTCCGTCCATTCTTCAAATGGAAGGTTGTCATCACAGTGTTTTTTGATTAGACGAGCTTCAAGATCCAAATCTAAAACATAAAAAGGAAGATCAACACGGGTTGGTGGTTAAAAACTAGACAACATAATAATTACATTTTAATTTCCCTGCTTTTTTGCGATTACAATACCAGTGTACTCCATCCATTCTGTGATTGGATGTAAAAATCGCTTAAAAGACTTATGCTGCCAACTGGATGGTTCACCAATCGCTGACCCTCTAGTACTTGCATCATCAGGGAACAAAAAATTGCATTCCAGGGTAGCACTATTTACTACTCCATTTCCACCACTCACCCACATAACTGGAATTAAGCTGAAAAATGTTTTCACTCCATCCTCAAAAGTTTCCATTGTTTTTATGACATAATGTTCTACATTAATCTTTCCCATTTCAGACAACGATAACTGTTTCCCCAACTCGTGGTATGTGCCAATCCATACTGATTTGTGACGGCCTAGTTTTTTTGTACCTAGTTTCAAAAATTACCAAGTTACCTAGTAACCTAGTTTGGACATTTCTCTGTTTATACTTCCAAATTACATAAACAAGACAAATACAGTTGCAACTGAATTTTTTCTTTGTATTACAATTTCAATCTGCTAATTCAAAAGTCAAACTTTTTGTTGAATCGGCAAAGTGTTTGCGATTCTAATAAGACAGAGGAGACATTAGTTTTCTTGCCTTTGCAAGAAAGACCACTACACGAAAAGAGACGCTCTGCAGAGGCAGAAGTTGCTGGCATTGCCAGATACTGCAAAGCAATCGGCGACAAATTAGGGAACCTCCCGGACTTTTCTCTCCAGAAAACCAACGGGTCCGCTTCAGCATGAAAATCTCCTTTGTTCAAGATTTCAATGTACTCCTCTACCTCCCTTTTCAATTCAGCAATATTAGAATCTTCTTGCACAGTGGAAGATGAAGTGTCGCTGTTGACTATTCTTCTACGCTTGAACAGTTGAGTATGCGGATCTGAAATAGAAAGACAATATTGAAAATTTTAAATTGAATTATTGATTATATACTAAGAAAAAATTCAAGGATTGAAAAATTTCTATCTATAAAAATCACCTTTAGATTGCGGATGATTCTCAGTAGTAAGATAAGGAGTTACTTCTATCTGCTTTGCTCCGGGAACTGTGATAAAGGCAATTTCCCTCGGCTATTTCCTGTTTTATGAAATCCAAAAGTCTGCGCTTCCCTTCTTCAAACAATTCTCCGTTTAATTCTAAAGTTTTACTTGGATGGAGTAAAGAGAAAATCAAATAAATTGGATCAAACTCGTCATGTTTTACATCCATAAAGGTTCCAAATCGCTTTTTCATCTCGGTAATCGCATGAACGCCTCATACTTGCATCACGGTCCTTTTCTTTCGTGATTTGAAAATGTTCTTCCAGGGACAAGATGGAGGGAATTACCGAAGCTGTAGTTGGATAAAGGTCTCCTTCGAGATAGGTGGTGGCCATGGCTAATGGTTTTAAGAAGAGAACAATTTTTTAACGTCGGCTCAATCAAAATCGATTCCCCAAACGCGTTCTCGGCAAACAGAGATAATGCCAGATTTCAACAAGAGTGCACGCTGAAGGACAAAAAAAACTATTCCATCTGGTTTTGGCTATTTTCAGTAGCTTTTTTCCTATAAGTCTCTTCAGCTCTTGATTCGTATTTATCTTTTTGAACAATTTCAAGACTTTTTTCGAAGTTTGCTTAGGCAGGACTTGCTTACATCCAAAATTCTGTGGAATATAATGTTGAAGGCATGAACGACGCATGTCATCCTTTTTGGAAACGCTTGGCGAAAATGTTCTTGTTCAAAATCATAAACATCATCTTCCTTCTCGGCTAAAGGATCTCATCGTCTGACTCGTTGTCTGAAACAAAATCCTCGTCATCGTCACTTCCTTCATCAACTATCTCAATATCTAATTCAATTTTCACGTAGGCATCATCAGTAAGTTCAGGTCTAAGAGGATCTTCAGCTTGGTCTAGCGATGGAGTTGCTTTTACGTATTGAACAAATTTATATGGCTGTAAACCATTAACAACGTTCGCTCCTTTATCCGTTGTGAAACGGATAACTTTCTTCACGTCTAAATCATATTCGACGAAAATTTTTTCAATAAGCTGCCTAATACGGAATCCAGTGTGTCAAGGAGGAAAATCTCTGCGGGCCAATGCAGCTACTTCGATTCTCGATGATTTCCGACTGTAGAATACAGCTACAACACCAAGATAAAATTTGTCGAGTCCAGGCTTTGCCAAATGTCCATTGTGACGAAAAAATTCTTCACTGCTTTTAACGATGCGATGACATTTTTCTTTACTTTTGTTGCATAATCCACAACCCACTTCATTAGGGTGTTTCGGCTTAAAAGACAGTCGGCAATGCGACTGTTTGCATGAAACAGCAATGCATGGAGATGACTACTATCTACCATGCTAAGTGGAAAGGAGGTGCATCCTGCCAGGCGAGTGAGATTCTCTTTAAACGTTTTGTAGGCTAAACTTTTTTGAGGATACAGATTTTTGGAACACGGTTTAGATGAATTATATGGTTTGTTGAAGAAGTCGACGAGTCCTCCTGAAGATCGTGAAATTCCTGAAGGTGGCTTACTTTTTTTTCAGCTGCTGTCTTTTCATAATCTTGCATTTTTTTCATTTCTTCTTTGTGGTGGTTCTCTGGGTGAAGTCTCATGTTTGTTGTATTTCTTCCTTTGTTGACGTATTTGCAATCTTTATCTTCTATCTTGACCAGACAAAATGTTTGGATAGCTTTTCCTGATCCTTCACATCGAAAATATTGCCAAATAGGGCTCCTCTTCTTCGGCCCTCTTGCTTTTGGAGTGTTTGGACGAGAAACAAACGACAATGCTTCTGATTCTGAATTGTTGTGTGTGGAGGAGTTCTCAACCTCTTCATAGCCAATTTCGTCGTGAATCTCAGCTGAAGTCACACTTGATGTGTTTCTTGTACGCTTCAGAGTTTATGTTTGAAGTACTTCTTCAGTTTCTTCGTTTTCAGAATCTTGTTCCACAATTGAATGTGTAGCTGTAGAAGAGTGAGAGTTTTCTGCCATTGCACGCGGTGAGGAGATGAGGTGAGAGGTGAGGTGACTATGAAATTAGAAAAGCAGAATTTTTGCAGAGTTGGAACCTGGAAGTTTGGAACTTGGAAAGTTAGAAGTCTGAACTCTGAAGTAGGAATTGGGAACGTAGCCAGATACAGCCTACAGATAGTAAAGACTACAGAACATGAATTTGAGGATCAGAATCAGAACAGTGTTTTCATCAAGTACCTTACTCGCAGGCTTACAAGTCGGAAGTTTAAACATGAGAACTAATGGCTGCCGCCGATAGCCTGCCGGTGCCGGGCCTGTCTACCAAAAAGCAGAGAAGCTTAGCGTTGCTTAGCAGACGAAAAGCCCGTCTTTTTAAAAATGTCCGCAAAATTTAACTTTGACTAGAAATGCTTAATGTTTGTAGAAACAAATAAGTAACAAGCATGCACCGTTGCACCCTTGTCTAGTCTGGCCCGATTGAGTTGTCGTCTGTTTCAGAATCGAGATGACAAATGGAGTCTTTGCGCGTTATTTTTTCATCCTATCAACCTTTCTTTTATGTTATTTATTACCAAGTTTTTACACTTTCTAGCATAGCTATTAAACAGGGATAAATATTCGTTATTTACGCATAACATCTAAGTATTTCTTACCTTTTCAAGTTAAGAAAAAAATGGTAATTATTACCCATTTTTTACTCTTATACAATTCATTTTCTTTCCTAACAACTTCTTTTGTCGATTAAGGTAAAATATACTTTAAAAATATGCGTGTTTTTTAAGTAGAAACGACTTAACCAAGAAAAGACGCAAACCTTCTACTTGGGAAATAATGTGTAATTGTGTAAGAAGTCTGCTCTATCTTTCCTAAATTAATTGCTATTAACGCTAAAATAGTACAAAGATTTTCTCTCGGCAATGCATCATTGTGAATCGTTTTTGGTAATCAGTTAGGAAAGTTGTTTTTCCCTGTGGATCTCTTAAGGATAATTGTGGCCGAGCACAAGTAGATATTTCTTTACTAGAACGCTAGTCTATGATTTCCTTGAAATTTAGAATCCGACTTTTAACAAAAAGTGGAGAAATAACAAAAAAAGAGGAAATCACCTGAATGAGGAACTGGGCCACCAAGATTGTCTGCTGGCTAAAAATCTGAGATTGAGGAAGAATTGTAAAACATGTTGCAACAGAAAAACGAAAATATTGGTCGCCTGGAACGTGGTGTTATAAGGACAAGTGTGTGTGTAAGACTGTCTGTATTGGGCTCTGCATAGTGGGGATATTCTCTATATTGGGTGGCATCTAGCGGTCAGCACTAGATACTATAAAATCTCCCCCCTCGAACAGTTTTTACATCAATGAAACAGGAACTAGAACACGAATGATTAAATGACAAGAATGATGAAGCACATGAGAACGATTACACACTGAAATGAACAGCGTGACACGACTATGCAACGACATGAACAATGTGACATGAGCAATCCAAGAGACAAACAATACTTTAGAACGAATGTAGCTTGAAAAGCCACAAGCTGCGCTAGCCAGAGCGGTCACTTCGATCGGAGCAGGAATGGTTCACCTATACTGAAAACGGCTTGAGGTAAGGGTGGCCAGAGCGAGTCGACCTAGGACCAGGCTTGGGACTATCGTACCGATACTCGATGAAATAGTCATCGTAAATAGTTTTTTAAAATTTCCCGACTATCGCCCGATACTTTTAAAAATGAGTATCGTTCGATAATCGGAAAACCATCGATCGATGAAATAGCCGATACCGATACTTTTGCTCATGAAAAGTTGTAAGTCGTATGTTGGGATAGCTTATCAAGTTATCATTGGCTACACCCTACAACGTTCGAATGGAAAAGTATATGTCTCGCAATTCGAAGAGTTGTTGGCAGACACACCCACAATGTTATTGCATCTAGTCTAGACGCAATCAATGTAAAATTTTTTGTTGTAGAAAATAAGACTGTCCTCACGTAGCTTTTAGCGAAAGCAGATGTAGACAGTGCTTTACTTAACCAAGTATGTACACAACTTGGTCTCAGATGAAGTCACTGTAGAGAAAGTGAAAAATAATCTGAAAGCAGATTGTGAATTTTTAAAAATACCAGTTATAACTTCTGAAGACTACTTGTTCATTTTCTGAGTACGTATCAGGTATCAGTGATGACCCCAGACGCCTTGCACTTGTGGAACCACAACTTGTAATTTGCAATCCCCTTGTGAGGCTTAACTGGTTGGATTATCACGATGAAAAAACTTGAAACTTACAAATCATTTTATCACAAAAATTAAAACTAAACTCAAGGCCATCGACGAAGAAAAAAGTTCAAGTTAAAAAAAAATCATCGTAAAATCATCGTTCATCGCGATACCGATACTTTTTTATAGTACTATCGCCCGATAATCGAAAATAGAAAAAAAGAAGGGTGTCGCTATCGCAATCGAAAATAGTTTTTGACAGTATCGGTTCCCAAGCCTAGGACGACGATTCATGACGGTCGGCGGCGTGGACACCGAGTGGTGTTACTGGGCGGAAGATGTCTGGCCGGCCAGGGCCAGCGCAGTCTGCGTCCTCACAGGAGATGCCGGGCCAGAAGAAGAGTTGACAACGACCGGTGGAAGCGTTGACACTGTTGACTGCTGACTAACGGCCACTGGGAACGACTGGGCTACTTGACCGTTCACAGCGCGGGTAGGTGGATCTAGCGGATGCCAAGATAGTGCCGGAAGCAGACTGCTAGCATAGGTGGGACGATAACCACGAGCAGCAGACGATGGCACGGGAGCACTGCCAACCTTTTGACCAGCACCAAACCCTGCCGAAGGCGAGTTGTCAACATTGATGTCGCGGCGAGTGCGATGAAACGCTCGCCCGTCTGCCAACCGAACGACATATGAGTCCGGATCGCTGCAAATGTTTTCGACAGCTCCTGCCAACCATAAGCCAGACACGAATGCTCTGACGCGTTGACGTACTATGAGCGCCGATCCACAGATATCTGGACGACCACCATGATTAGAACAAGCTGTAGCTTGACGACGTTGAAGTTGGCCGTGAACGAACTTTGCGGGCACAAACTGCAGACCCAGCCGACTCTGTAAAAATAGCAAGCTACCTCGAAGATTACGTCCCTGCAAGAGCACTGCCAGAGACGGTAGGTCTGACGATAGGGGGTCGACCGAATTGCTGCCAAGGCTTCCCACAGCGTTCGGATATCATCAAACATCTTCAACAGCGTATTTGTTACTGTTTGAATGTGGCGTTCTACTAGTCCATTAGATTAGTCCATTGGACTGTGCGTAGGTTGGGCTGGACGTTACGGACCGAATAGCGCGGCTCTCGCAAAACGCACGGAATTCAGCACAGTCAAATTGGGACCCGTTGTCCGACATGAAAACTTCCGGAACTCCAAAGTCACTGAAAATGCGCTCCATCTCCGTGATGACGGAAGAAGAAGACAAATTGCGCAACGGAACGCAAGCTGGCCACTTGCTATAAGCGTCGAGCACCAGGATGTAGTTCACGTCACCATGAAGAAAAATATCAGCCGATATCCACTGAAAGGCATGAATTGGCAACGGCACTGGACGAATAGATTAAGCTGGGTTGCGGTGTCGATAAGTCTGGCAGGTGACACAGCTGTCGACCATATTTCAAATTTGTTCATCACATCCGGGCCAATAGACGGCCGATCTTGCTCGTAAAACGCACTTTACCTCTCCAAAGTGGCCGTAATGGATTCCAGCCAACACCTCCTGCCGAAGGGAAACTTGAACTACTAAGCGGACGCCGTTGAGTAGTAGGTCACTAGCTTCAGCTAAGTGGTGGCGAACAGGCCAGAATGGTTTTACGGCCACTGGACACTGGGCCTTGTGTTCAGGCCATCCGCGACGAAGGACCTCTTTGAGGAGACGTAGGGTCGGATCGGCAGCCGTTGCCTCTGCAAACTTGACACGAGTCGAGTCCTGGGGAATGACCCGGTCGAGAACGGAGTGTACCTGCTCCTCACAGCCTTGAGTGATATCATCTACGAAAAGGCTGGGTGACTGAACTTGACTAAGTGTGTCGGCAATAAACAACTCCTTGTCCGGCTTGTAGACGAGCTTGAAGTCGAACCTTTGGAGCTGTAGACGCATCCGCGGGATCCAAGGGGAACAAGAAGCGATGGGCTTAACCAGGAGACCAACCAACGGTTTATGATCAGACTCAACCACCACCAATTGGCCATAGACGCACTGCCGAAAACGCATAAGCCCAAACTGGACCACCAACAGCTCCTTTTCAATTTGGAAATACCGCTTTTGGTTAACGGCGAGGGATGTTGACGAGTACGCGATCGGTTGGTTATTTTGTAGCAACACTGCGCCCAATCCGACAGGAGACGCATCAACCGACACTACCAATGGTAGCGAGTGGTCAAACATGCGTAGCACTGGAAGCGATGACAGGGCACCTTTAAGTTGAAGAAGGGCTATCTACTAAGGCTCTTCCCAGACCCATGCTGCGTCGGCCTTGCGTAAGTCCCGCAGGGGTCTTGTTAGCCACGCGAGTTTTTGAACGCTACGGAGGGTGAGGTTAGGTTAGGATCGCACATTTCCGTTGTTTCCTTTGCCACTAGATGGCACCACAGAAAAAACTGATTGTACAAGGCAGATTTCAAGGCTGACTCCTTGTTCTTAAAATGCTAATAAAACAAATGACAAATGACAGCCGCTCTCACCATTTCTAAACAAACAACAAATTGAAAATTAACTAAGCAACCTTCCATCACGAAAAATACCTTAAACAATACAGTTTTACATGGAGAATCGAACAATAGGAAAATTTCACCCAAAAAACGAAAACACGCGACACAGAGGGGTCCCTAAATTCACCAAACAATCACAGCCCGACTTATAAGACCGAAAATTGAATTTTGAGCAAACAAAAAAATATATAAAATTTACAAAGAAACCTACAGATTCGGAAACAAGCCTAGGGCACGTAGTTTTAGACGGCGAATAATATTGAAAAAAAATAAAAACGAAAAAGTTCCCGTTTCTGCACGCAAAAATTCTGCCCAATTCGCAGCCAATCGCCAGCCGGCTGGAACCCCTGGGGAAACAATAAACAGTTTGGGGCCTATAACCACGGCATAGATTATAATGTACGGAACGTCGTTAGATTCATTTTTTATAGATAACTCTTATCGCTAGCTTATCGTTTATGTAGAAAATAAATAGCTAACTAGCATTGCCATCTAACGGTTAAAATGACACTAATAGGAGGGATTTGAATAGACCACGCAACGAAGGAGGAGTCCACTACATATTGAATTTATGGATCGATTGTTAGGCCCATTTCCATCGCTAGTTCGCTACTGTACAGTAAATTGCCATGGCAGCATAGCGGCGACGCGCATTGGAACTTGGAAGTGGATGCATGTGTGACTTGATGTGGCGTTGCATGTGGGAGACCCCGTTGGTAATGGTAAGCGTATTAATAAATTAGGGTATGTAAGGCAATTAGTTATGCAATAATATCTCACTTAGTTCTCAGACTGGTCATTTGATGATACGTGTGCACAGTGGTAGTGTTTGGGTTCCTCAAGAGGGAATCGCAAAACATAGCCATAGAGCTAAGTCATAGAAAAATTTTTATTTGATTTTGCGTTGTTTCAGCAGTAGAGGGGTATGCCCTTCAACAATCTATTATGTCCAACCATTGAATGAGTCGCATGGGACTAAGTCAACCAAACGGGGCAACAACAATTAGTCACCAATGAAATTAGTCAGTGGAAAACAACATTCATTCCTGAGGATGGTTTTGAGTTTATCTATGCTATGTATGTATAATTTTAGTTGTTATTCTTTTAGATCTAATATCCAAGGGATTTCTTTAGCATGATTGAAATTTGCCATGTTTTCAGGCCAACTGGAAGGATCCCTCTTTTTCACAGAACTTTACCATTTTCATGGTATATATTGCTTGTCGGTGGATAGTCACTTGGCATCATTTGAATGGTACAGTATATTTGCACATTATTTCTTTTAGTTTTTGTTTGCTATCATCTGTCTCACAGTGTTTACATTTCTTAAGGTGTGGTCCATATCAGCAGTGTTATGATGCACTTCTTAAATACACCAATCCCTGAGAAAATATTCTAATTGAAATTATGGAAATTTCTGCCTTTCATGCAGAACTGCACAATGATGGGTTCGTATAAACAAGCTTGAAATAACAAACCAACAGTATTTTTGGTTTGGTTTACATATCTCTAATGACATGTTGATGTTAGCTAAATTGTTATTAATCATAGGGCTAGGTAGTATGAAATGAAATATCTTCTCTTGGAAGTTTGTGTCTATGGATTTGTTTGAAATGATTTTCGAGGCAGGAAGTGTTTCCTGCTTCTTTTGAAAAGGGACATTGGATGCCTTAATGTCTAATACCAACCAAGTGTCATTGCAAAGATAGGTAAAAGATATATCAATACAGGTTACACTCTGAGTGATGATGACATGGTAAAAAGAGAGAGCAATATGAATATTTGCCGCATCATTTACTTCTATTATTTATATTTTATATTTATTTATATCTTCAAGGTATCTTACTGACTTCTATTGGTTTTATTTGTGGAAAGAATATCCTTAGTGGGAGAATTGGATCGCGATTGACTAGATGTTTTACTGTGTTAAATGAGTTTATCACAAAACTTTTTTTACTCATTCACGTTCTGTTTCTGTAATGTAGGTAGAATAATCGCAATGTCGTGGTAGTAATTCGCGAGAGATATGCCAATAGGGTTTCGCTGTTTTCAGTAAGTTTCTCAGCAAGAATATTATGCTGAAGTATACTTAATATCTTTAATGTAGATTCGCAATCGTAATGGATTCGAAGAGGACATTGATGGAGTTTTGGTATAAAAAGTATAAGTACATGTTCCTTGGAAGGGCAACCGAAGAGTTCCGGATCCTTTTACTGTCGCACATGTTATGGTATTTTTACAAAATCATTGAAGTTCTTATCTGGACCCCCTTGTTTTCTGTGGCGACGTTTCCTCTTGACTTATATTATTTTCTTTAACCCTTTAGTGCGTGTAAAACGAAAGGATAAAAGAAGAAGAATGATTCAAAAATTGTGGGAGAGAATCATCAAAGAATTATATTCGTTTAGGTAATCAAAGGAAGAGTATTAACTCGGCGCAGTCTTCGGTTCCATCTTTATAAAGGCTGTTTTTACTGTGCATGGAATTTTTTTTGTCGAAACGTTATGGGAATCTTAAAGGCACTAAAGGTTGCGTTAGATTTCATAATCCCCAACAAAAAGGGAACGCTGAAAATCCCAGGTGGCGATGGGAATTAGTGGCAATGTTACTGTGTAGATAACTTCAGAAAGTGGGACGCTAGCTGATGTAAACCGCATCAGCTGTGCTATTACAGAGTCTGTCTCACTTTTGCCGCTAGATATCTTTTCTAACAAAATTTGTCTTATAAAATTATCCTTTTGTTAACTGATTCTCATTTAGCAGGAAACGGTTGTGAGAGTAGCAGAAGACACCAGCCCCCCCCCCTTTTGTATTCATCATTATTGTACAGTGCCGGTCCAGTTATAGAAACGGTCTGTGCGCGGTTCTATAACTGAATGGTTCTACAACCAAGCACCCGATCTTAGAGCCAGCTATCGTCGATTCTTTCCTCCCTCAAATTTTAACGGTCTTAAAGCGTAAAAGCATATAGCACAGCGGAAATGCTGTTCGCTATGGATTTAGAGTCTTGTGTTCAAATTGCTGGTTAGATTAACTTTTTAAGATTTCTAATCTATGTGAAATATAGTTTATGAATACGAATTATTTTTTCTTCTGAAGAAAAACATTTTCTTGGTTTTTTTACTTTTAAAATAAAAAAATTTTAAATTTAAAATAAAATAGGTCATAACACGGCCAACGGTGGCGCTGAAACACGGCAAAGAAAAATCGGTTCGATAACCGAGCCGGTCCCATAGCTAGGCGGTTCTATAACTGGACCGGCACTGTATTTATATTTTTTAAAGGAAAATATCTATTGAATTTTGCCCCTACTATTGCTAACACCGAATTCTAATCTAAAATTAATTAATTTATAACATTGCATTATTGATATTAGATTTTAAAATATTTTCAATGTGATTGTGTAAGAAACGCTGCACAATTCCAAACGCAACTTCAACAGCATCACGTTATAATTAGCATGTTTAGACTGTGTGATCGTTTAGTTGTTACTATGATTGGTGGACAACAACTTTTTGTTTGAAGAGTCTTTGACATTTTCATTTTTTTTAAACTTGTGATAGCAAATTTTTTCTTTGTTAATTGACTCGTCCGCCACGTTGGTGGAATTAATCTTGTTTTTTATTCACTTTGGATTTCAGCTGCTTGCTATTCCACTTGTAGATGATATCAATGTGCTGGGAGCTAGAGGTAATGATTTTGATCTATGGTGGAAAAAAAATGTTTTTTTTTCGTAAAATATGTAATAGTTAGTTGGTTATTGTTCACGTACTTCAATTTTTCCCTCTTTGAACAGTGTTAGTGTCTTGTTCCCGTCGAAGACATGGACTATCGCATCTTTAACTTTTACGCAGTAGAAAGTTTTTGTTTTCAGCACATCGAATTGCTCGATTTCTGAATTCCAAATTTCAAAAATTTCCCGAGAAGAAGGAAATGGTTTGTTAGTAAGTTTGAATCTTGCTTAACGATTTTTTTTTACCGTTTTACCCCTTTCGCACGAAGCGTCGTAAATGAGGATTTCTTTCTTCTTCGTTTTTTCAAATTCCCTAACCGGGAGTGTGTGGTTACTGATGATGCAATCGAGATCTGTATAGATTAATTGTTGAATGTTTAATAATTTTCTATTAATAATTTTAAAAAAAGGTTATTTGTTGAATATTACCGATGATGCTGCTTGGTGGCATTTTCATGGCCTCGACGAGCGGTGTTATGGGATACACGTATTTCGGAACGCTCGTGTCCTCGGGTTGCTCAATAACCTGCATGGTAAATTTGATTTTATTGGATTAATGTTTATTTTTGTTAACCAAGTTTTTTTTGAAATTTCACCTGAGTATTCGATTTGAATTTCAATCGGTTCAAATGGGTGTTGTGATGGTGTATTTTTCGTTCGAAACTTATTATCTTGGACTCTGCAACCGGATATCAGATATAAATTTCCTTCGCAAACGTGACCAATCAGGTTAAATTGTTTGGAAAAGACGGTATAGCTTTGATGGTGGCGGTGCTATCCATAATCATAAGCTCCTTGAGTGCGTCTTTGTTCTTGGTGTATTTGATAGGTGTTTCGCGGATGATTCTTGCTTTTATGGTCCATCTTGAGTGACAAAAAATTATTTTTAGATAGCGAAACATAAAAAAGGGAAAAAAACAATCGAGTAAGAAAAACTAAAAAACCAATATCAAACGAAAAGTATAAGATTCAGGTGAAATTTTTTTTACAATAGAACATGGAAGAATAGTAATGAAAAATACAATTTTTTTTACCGTTCTTGGAATTTTTTTATGTCCGCAATTTTGGTGATGGTGGAACTGGGACCTTTTTCCGTGTTTAGTTCCAAATCTTCTTCGTTTTCCAGATCTTCCAACTGAAAGGGGATGTCTTCTGATGTCGTGTTGTCCATCTTGACGATGGCAGCACACTGATGTATATGCTAAGTGTTGCCATGCATTATATTAACCAGTTGACGCGGTCTATTCCTAAGATTGAGTAAATGTAAAACGTTTGTTGTTTTTAGAATCGGGTGGCGGTGACGCGAATTCCAAGTTGATCTAGCGCGTTTCTTCGAATGTTCAACTATTTCTCTCTTTCTTTTCTCGTGAAAAAGGTGGTTTTTGTTGATCGTTGTGTATTTACCTTCTAATATATACCATCTTTGTATTAAAAACACCACAGTTGTGATACAAAAAATTCATGAGCAAGTCATAAACAAGAATATGAAGTAGTCGTCAGTATTTAGTTTTTAGTTTTGCGTTATTGTATTCAGAAATTTTATAACGACGATCGACTTGCTAATGAATTTTTTGTATCACAACTGTTGTATTTTACCTCCTTCAAGTTGAGTTTTCTCTGTTAAATTAGAATACAAAGATTGGTATTGAGTAAAGGTATATAAGAGTAGAAGGTAGAGTTCCAGCTATCTCGTACCAGCTGGAAGATTATTCCAGCAATCTCGTACTAGCCGGTAGAGGATTCTGCCGACGGATACCACCTCATACCACCATCTCGTACTGGTACGAGATTGTTGAAACATTTGGTACGAGGTTTTTTTGGTACGAGGTGTCTCGAACCCCCTGCCACCATTCCTTACGATTTTTTATACCTTTTTTGTTTGGTTTACTTTTGATGACAGGAGCACATGCACTATCCAGTGGGCCTATGTTTCTTGGCCGCATTTTAAATCGTATTATGCAGCAAAAGAAAACTTTGCAAGCGAGGAGGCAAGACCTTCTCCTCGGTCAGCACACGATCTATGGATGATTTTGTATCCAGTCAGCACACGATCTATGATTCGCTCACGCATTGGGATCCAGGACTCTTTTTCTAACGAGTAATTCCTTCAACCTACCTTTCGTTTGAGGGAGGGGTGTTAAGATACTCTATGCTCCGCCACCTAACGGACATAAATCATACTCTCTACCTAGAAACAAACTCTCTTCAACGTTGCTACCTTACTTGTTAGTGTGTCTAAAAGTCCTTCGAACTACTTCACTGTGTCTCCGAACTACTTTGTTCTTTACATGTGTTCTCTCTCTTCTCATCAAGAAAGTTATTATAATAAACATTTTGCTATCAAGCCGACATGTGTTGAGCGTACAATGTTAATAGATTTGAACACCAACACTTCTTTTGTAAGATTAAAACAATCTTAAAATTGAATATTCCTGAAACGGAAAACAATTTTAGTTACTTAAAAGTAAAAATTTAAAGAGCAAAAGCGTTTGCGTTAAAGTGGAATTTGATTTTTTTCTCTAATAATTGGTTGCTTTGGAATTCATTGGACATGCGTTGCGAGCTGGAAACGTCCAAATCACTGGAATTGTGGCTCTTCTAGATAAAGCAGCATAATATTAAAAGAACCCTAAGACTTTTCAAGAATGTAATAATCGACAATCTTTCAAAGGATCTCAAGTCACTACGTTTTAAATTTGAAGTTAAATATTTTTTTTTACCGAGCATTTGTTCCACAGTCTTATCTACTGTAAAACATCCCCTTGTGGGGTAGAGTATTACAGAGAATTAAATGTAGTTTGAGATTGGAAATAGACTGAATTCGGAGGCGAAGTACCCACAATGATAAAGATGTATTTTTCTTGACTAAAGCCATAAGAATTACACGGGAGAGGACATACAAAAGAAAAAGAAAAGGGATAACAAGCCAAATCATGATGACATGGATATAAGGGAAATTTGAAAGCTTACCGATGTAGCGCGTATGTTACGGGAACGCACGAGACGGTAAAACGATACGAAATGGATTGTGGTGGCGAGAAGGAGACACGAGTACACAGACAGTTCGAAAAGGAAGAAAAACACGGAGTGTGCTCACACAAAACAAAGTTCAAAAGCAAAGAAAAAGACAAGTGTACGAATAAACTCACAGCTTTAACACCTAACAATTCGACTACTGAACGTTTCAGCTGCGGGAAGACTCCAGTGAATTCAAGAATTGCACGGACATCAGGTAATCAAACTATCGGGAAAAAGATCGATTTTCTCAGATCAAGATCGGAAATTCTACGAATCATTTGGCAAAGAAAATGAAAGAGACAACGTCCGAAGAAGATTTTTTAAACAAGAGGAATTCAAGTTATAAAGCTCCAGTTCCTAATACGCTCTTCTAAAAACTAGTCAAACCGATTATTCAGAGGAAGAATAATGCATTCGTTACTCATTTCCACACGAAAATTTGTCAACACATCAAAAATTTTCATAATGTTTTACAAAGTTGGTTTTCATTTTGATTGCCAAAATTTAAGTCTAATACATTTTTCTGATAAACAAATATGAAGAAATGGAATATCCGTGAATTAGATTTTTGTCATCGCTTATAGGTGGGAAAGGCAAAGGAGTGAAGCAGGCCAATTGTTTAACCGGTGGACAGCAAATAAATGATGTCCAGGAAGCTCGCGAAACGGAAAATAAAGTTAACGGGTATTTGCTTGCGGTAACGGTCTCTATTCTCTTCACTAACGGGTTTGGTTTGGCTTCGGATAAGCCGCCCTGTGCCTAAACATCTGAAATCATTTTTTTTTGTAAAGGCTATGAAGCAATTTTTAATACTAAGAAAAGTAGTTTGTAACCAGAGAAGAAGAATCGAGTTCTTTGTCCTGTATGAGCAATTCACCGGACCGATCGATTGGGCTGGTGTAAATAATAAAACAGTTAGACTTAGAAATTACCATGTGCTCTATTAATCCAGAGAGTTGTTTATAGAAGCGATCTAGAAAGAGGAACATTTGCTGGAAAAAAACTTGAAGATCTATTGCCCGTCTTACGTTACCCAATATTCATTTATCTATCCTTTGCAGCAACTTAGATGTAACCCTTCCCTAGAATTTTTAGTCATTAACGATACCCCGAGTTTTGTCGACAGCTGCAAAGGTAGCCAAGGGTCAGGAAAGGGATATTTTAGGCCGCAGGAAGTATGGGAGCACGCAACCGAAGATGAGTGGGTACACTTGAGCGCCTGACCGAAAAATCCACACCCCAGCTAACAGCTCCCCTTGTCAATTGCGAAAAACCAACGAAGCGGGACCAAGAACACGCAATTTTTTCAGCAAAGAAACGTACTTATGAACTATTCACAATCCTTATTTAAAGAGAACAGTGACAGAGAAGAGGAAAGAAGGGAAATGTTCTCCAAACTAGCATCATCCTACACGAAGCAGAACCTTCCCTCACGCCTACTAATAAAATAAAGACCTCTTTTCCTTTTCAGCCTATATTGGCACTTCCGCATTTGCGACATCCTAGAAGACGAACCCATCTTCGAGCTGCAACACCATCTGGAGACTAACGGCCGAAACCGCTTAAGTGGTGAACATAGCAGAAACTTATTGCCATCCATACTAGCGTTATAAATCTCCCTAGACACCCCAGTTAAACTTTTCGAATTTTTGAACCTCAGTACGGGATACACGTCAATTTTACCATGTTTATACGACAGCATATACCGCCCCGTCTATTGACGCCCCAACACCACCGCTGAGAACGGACGCAGTTCTGATCGCCGAGGAGTGGTTGTTCGACGTAGCAACACCAGGGGTCGAATTCTGAACATCATAAGTCAAGTAAGATACTTGAGCTTAATTTTTAGGAAGTCGAGTGTTCTATCTCTGCTTAGCTGAAGGTACCTCCGGAGGTACACCCGTCTCCATGATTATCCGACTTACCCAAACGGAGGGAAATATTTAAATACCGCTGCAATTATTCTTGACACTGAACATCATTGCAGCGGCATGTGAAAATTCTTTTTTTGGGTATCTTTGACTTTTATTTTTTGTTTTAGTTAGCGCGAGTGGGGGTTGGGGTAGAAAACAAAATTTTTTAAAAGAACGAAATGCGGATTAAGAAAAGAGAAAAATGTGGTTAGTATTTGGTATGGCACGAGCATTAGAGCACATGGAAAGGTTTATCGGGCCTTTGCCCGAATTTCATCGTGAAATTTACAGGTTGTCCGAAGCAATTAAAATAGAAATAGTAAGGCTGCACAGAAATGAATTTGGAACTCCCTATAGAATTGCAAAACTTTTAAATAAATCAAGGTGGTCCGTTAATCACTGGAGAAATCGATATGAAGAAGAAAGAGAATTGCAATGTAAAGTTAATGCGAATGGTCGTCTTAGTTTCACCACGGAAAACGAAGATTTTCTATTAACATGTTCAGGTTTTTATTTTATTTTATAAAGTAAATAATTGACGTTTAATATTTATTAAAATTTTCCCAGCCGTTGTTAACAACTTTGATAATTCCTTGGCCATTGCGGGAAATGCTGGACTTGCCCACTTATCCCAAAACTCTATTTCAAGGCGTCTAACCAAATCGGGAATGCATTCTCGCGTTGTGGCAATCAAAGATTTTTTAACTGAAGAACACCATGCTGCACGTCTACATTTTGCAAGACGATACGTGCATTATCCGATAGAGTTTTGGCGATGGGTGATCTTCACAGACGAAAAATCATGGTCATCCTCAGCGCATGGGCAACTCAGAGTTCGGCGACAAAAAAAAACAAAGATTCAGTCGAGAAAACATTTATTCCATAAGAAGAAGCGGCAGAACAACAGTGAGTGTTTAGGGAGGCATGTGGTTGGGAGGAATAACTCCGCTTTACCGCGTTACCAATAATTTAACTTCCGCTCAATACGTGACAAACGTATTAGAAGGAACTTTGCTTCCGTATGTGACCGCGGAATTTCCAGGTTTTGACCCCGTGGTTTTGTCCAAGACAAGTAATAATTTTGTGTTTTTGGTCGAAAAATTTATTAATTATATAAATTTTTTAAATAGTTCTGCTATTCGTAACGCGCTACACACTAGAGAATGGCTAGCTTAGGGTGTTTCATTTTTAACTTTTTTTTTACGAACTTTTGTATTGGGATGTTAAATATTATGAAAAAAATGTATAGCAAGGTTGAGGTCTTAAAACAAATTTTTACCCCTCATCCCTTGATAAAAACTCGAAAAAACAGCCAAAAATGGGCAAAAACATTTTTTTTCTCCCGATCTAGTAAAAATATTGTGGCAAACTATGTGATCACCAAATTTCAGAACTCTAACCTTATTTTTAACCCTCCCCCCATAACTTAAGTAGTAATCCCCCCATGCCTTCAGGATACTCTTGCGTTACGCGTCAAGGGGCACAAGCCATTTCATTTCGCCAGTGTTGTAGCCAGTTTTCACGTGGTGTTACACGAGTTCCTCAACGAGTTCTACTGTTGAAGTGATTTCAAATTCAGTGCACGTCAAACATGTCTACCAACACGAGAAGATCAACGCGGTATAGTGATGATTGGTTGCTTGGTGAGGGTCTTAGTAATAGTCTAACAGGCAGTCGAAAACTTCCACTTAATCTCCTAGTTCTGAAGAGATTTCTATTCATCCGGCATGAAAACAATTACATGGTAACTCGTGATGCATTTAAAATAATATTTGAAGAACTAAAAGAAATTTGGCAGAGAGCATATCTCCCAATGAAAGCTGAGAATAAATGTTTAGACCAACTAATGTCTTTACACAAAGAGTGGTCAATTCTGAGAAAAATTGAATTATCTCGGCGAGCAAAACCAGCCACATTGACTAAAATTGAAAAATTTAAAGAAAAGATGAATCAACTGTGTGATTTCTCTCCAAAGGATGTATTAGAAAAATTGAAATCAAAAAGATACAAAGGCTGGAAGAAAGATTATTGTTTTCTGTTAGGACAAAGACAATATCCACAGGTTGGATATATTCAAGGAGTTGACAGACTTATGGTTGAAAAAGAGAAGAGATTCAATAAGCGACAACAACGACTCTCAAATACAGCAGTGAAAGCTATTTCGGAAAACGTGAATCTCGACCAGTCTCAAGAAGAATCAACTTCAAGTGATATAGATTGCGACTCAACAACAAGCGATACCGCTAGTTCAAAAACCGATGAAGATTTCCGTCCATTGTCTTCTTCTTCGATACCAATATCAGTGACACTTGAAATGAACACCAACTCAATCGCAAAACAAACAGGAACAGTAGCTTTGAGTCGAGGTTTAAGCATAAGAGACCATGTTTCCATGCAAGCTTCCCTCGTGAAAGCAGGAGGTGGTAACGTCACCGACTTTGTCATGTCAGTCTCAACAACCTGGCGTCATAAACAAAATAATCTTAAAGAAATTTATGAATGGATGAAGATCAAGCCTAAGTTCTCTGTAATTCACTTTGATTCGAAGTTGATCAAGTAAGATGATAATTGTGAATGTTACTAATTCGTGATGTGGATTGACATTTTCTTTTGTTTCTAGATATGTTAGTGGTTTAGTCGATGATCGACTCGCAGTGTTAATTAGCGGATTCCCACTTAGCAACCCAAACTTTTGGGCATTCCAAGTATGCCAGATTCAACAGGAGATTCACAAAACAAAGCGGTTGTGACATTAATGGAAGACTGGGAAGTAATTGATTCTGTCGTTGTTATGTGTTTTGACACTACAGCCAATAACACCGGCAGGTGGAAAAGAAGTGTTGCTCTGATAGAATGCAGACTTAATCGCCCTGTGATGTGGTTTGCATGCCGGCATCATGTCTATGAACTTCACATCAAGCACGTCGCTGAATTGATTATGGGAAAACGAAATAGTCCGTCCGAAGGACTGTTTCGTCGCTTTCAAAAGGAATGGGACCAACTTGATCAAAGTATTGAAGGCCTTTCTCTGTTTGATTACACTGGAATAAGCGAGTACAGTAAAAAAACAAGCAGAATGTGTCCTATCATGGGGAATGAGATATCTGCAAAAAAATACTTTCCCAAGAGAAGATTATCGGGAGCTTTTGGAACTGACCGTTATTTATCTTGGCGGATCTACCTCACGGAAATTCAGGTTGAAGAAACCAGGTGCGCATCACCATGCCCGATTTATGGCGTATGCCATATACTTTTTAAAAATCGAACTGATGTCTGAAAGATTTTTCCTTGATCATAACGAGCGAAATCAATCGAAAATAATGGCTCAATTTATTGATCTCTTTCACGCCGAGGCCTTCCTGCGAAGTAGATTAAGTTCAGCATCACCAGCACAAGATCTTAAATATTTACAGTTAATGCAACGTTACAGAGAAGAGGACAAAGAAATTGCTGACGCGGCCATCAATTCTATTTTGAACCACCTTTGGTATCTTACTCAAGAGGTAGTCGTTTTCTCGCTTTTTGACCTTGAATTGCCATCCGATTTACGCCAGGATATAGCAATGCAGTTGTTGTCTTTCCCTCGTCCAAAGACCTTCGTAACGGGAAAGCCTAAATTCCCCGTCAACGAACTTAATAAAGAAGAACACATCAATATGTCACCTGCTTTGGTTTCCTGTGTCGGTGAACGTTCATGGCTATTATTTTCTCTGCTTGAATCCTATGGGGAAACAGTTGATTGAATGCACGCCCCAGTCGAATGCTGGGAAAAAATGTTAGGTTATCAGAAACTCGATATAGGTTAGCATCAAGCTAATTTCCGACTTCAAAGATGTTACAAAGAGTCAAGAACAAAAGCAATATGTTTTGCAAGTTGTAGAGGCACATCGTTTTAATTTTCCGTCGTTCACTAAAGAAAATTTGAATAAAATTTGATAATCCCTTAGATTTCTTCATTCTTTTTTCTTATTTATAATTGGGGGGGGGGTAAAAATAAGGTTAGAATATTGAAATTTGATGACTACATAGAAAATATGTTGGTTTATCAAATTTCAGCGGTTCGCTGCGAAATTTTTAATACATCGGGAGAAAAAAATTTTTTTCCCCATTTTTGGCTGTTTTTGGGGGTTTTTATCAAGGGGGGAGGGGTTAAATTTTTTTTAAGACCTCAACCTTCCTATACATTTTTTTATTATATTTAAAACTCCAATACAAAAGCTCGTACAGAAAAAAAAGTTAAAAATGAAACACCCTAGGCTCTGGCTCTTCATTCGCAGCTCGTTGCACTGGATTGGCCAACAAAAGGTGCAGACATGAACCCCATTGAAAATATTTGGGGTTATCTTGTTTGTAAACTAACGAAAGCTAGAACCGACAAAGGAATGCCTTATCACGCGCGTGATGCTAACAACGCCAATTTGTTGTTTGAATTAGTTAGGACTGAATGGGGAAAACTGATCAATAACGAGGTTTACCTCAAAAGTTTAATTGAAAGTATGGCCCAGCGTCTTCAGAAGGTTATCGATGCGGAAGGTGGAAGGCGGAAGATATTAATAGAAAAACGAGAAAAGAATTTTTATGTTTAAAAAGGTTTTTTTGTAATTCAGAAATAAAACTTTTTTGTTTTTTTCAAAAAACCTCGTTTCTTTCTTTTTCCTCGTTTCCTCGTTTTCTACCACAAACCCGCTCGCGCTAACTAAAACAAAAAATAAAAATCAAAGATACCCCAAAAAGAATTTTTAAATGCCGCTGCAATGATATTCAGTGTCAAGAATAATAGCAGCGGTATTAAAATATTTCCCACCGTTTGGGTACGTCGGATATTTATGGAGACAGGTGTACATTAAGGCCCATAAATACGTACTTTCGGCTCTTTTCACTACTGTTTTGGCTATAATTTCTTGCAGTTATGCTATTTGTTTTTTTTCATGCGCACATTTCCAACTGATTTGGCTTGTTTACAATCTAACGAGGTGATAAGTGATGGAGGGCATGGACGATTTCTCCGCTGATTTAGGTGAATTGACTGATTTAAGAGATTACGAATCGTCTGAAGGTGAAGAAATTGAGTTGCGCAAGGAAGAAAGACGGAGACGCACAAGCCGTTTGGTGCTCTTTTATAGTACGCGGAAGGACGTTTAAATATACTTCGAGGAAGATAAATTAATCAAAAATTTTCGCTTTGACCGAAATTCCATTGAATTCATTACTCGTTAGTGATATTTTCCAAGTGATTAGTCACTGTTTGACAACACTTTTTCTTTACAGATTTAGTAGCCCCATTACTTCCAAAGAGAAAGACAAGGGCGAAGAGAAACGTAGTACCAGTGGACATGGTTCTAATTGCTCTTCAATTCTATGCAAGTGGAACCTTTCAAACGGTCGTTGGGAACGTTCTGCGCTATAGTCAGTCGTCTGTGTCCCGATCGATTGCCTCTGTTTCTTTAACACTCTCACTTCAATCAAACAAATTCATCAAATTTCCCACTCAGTTATTGTATGTAAGACTTTGCTACACTAATTTTTTTTGAAATATGTTTAAACCTCTTGTTTATTTGACATTTGAAACGAGAGTTCACGAGCATTGCCAGCATGCCAGGGGTTATTGGTTGCATAGATGGGACTCATATCAGAATAAAGAGGCCAACTTTGTACAAAAAAGCGTACGTCTATAAAAAAATTTATCATTTCCTCAACGTGCAAGTAAATTTCCCATGTTGATTCTTATATGACTAATCACATTGATGTTTTCTTCATTCAAATAGGCGATATGCGATGCTAACTACCGGTTTCTGAGCGTATGTGCAACTAAGCCAGGCTCTTGTCACGATTCATCGATATTCAAAACCAGTGTTATTGGTAAAAAACTCGCAGCCGGTGATTTCGGGAATAGTGTCATTCTTGGTGACAGTGGGTATTCAAATACAACTTTCCTTTTTACACCTTATGGAGAACCTCGTAACAGAACGGAGGTAACATATATATACAGTATATCTATATATCATCCATGCATAGAAATATATTAATTTGTAATGTAATGAAACTTACAGAAAAGGTTTAACAATGCGCACAAAACAACACGCTGCGCAATTGAAAGGGCATTTGGAATATTAAAGAAGGGGTTCAAAGTACACTCTGAAGTCAGATTGTCACCTACAAAAACGTCGAGGTTAGGTTTTATTTATATTTGGGATAAAATTAGCTGTGAATAATTATATCCGCCAATTGAATTGCAGGGTTACTATAGCCTGTTGTGTTCTACACAATATAGCCATAGATAGGAACCGACCATTTGATGAACCAATTGACTGGAGTTCTGACGAGGCTTATATGCACGACCCTTTCGATGAGACCATTGGAAATCAATCAGATACACTTGCACGCCGCCGTGGTAACGACGTGACCGAGTTGCAATGCAAACATTTAGTCGGCGTTAAATGCAATGTACTTTGTATTGAGTTTTGAGACAACACAAATACAACCCGTGTGTCTCGGTTAAAGAAACCTTGAAGTTATATACTGGTTTTTAGATTGTAAATAAAATCCGCAATGTCGTCTGGAATTTCGCCCTTGGACACTGTATCACCAAGCAACTTCCGGAGTTGAATGCACGAAATCAATGTACGAATACGTTGATCAAGTACTCTGCTCTTTGACGCCACTTTTGTCGACTCACAAACAGAACTTTTTGTATTTTAAGCTGTTCACGCATGCTCAAGTTGGTTTTTTTCATTCCAGATAAAAACGATCACAAGGCGATGTTACCGTCGCGAATCCACAAACGGGTGAAGAAGAATTTCGGTTCTGCAAGCAGCTTGCTTTTCTTTTAAGGGCCGCTCTACCGCCGCTGGTGGACGAATAAACTTCAAGGCTTTCAAAGGGCAACAGTTGTGAATTCATTGAGCGCTTGAGCCTGAACAGTTCCAGCAAGAACAATATGACTATGATAATATCTCTTATACCACTTATAACACTACTAACAATATCTCTTATAGTATTACAACCGCTCTACGCATACTTGTCTTGAGTTAATCCACCTTCCATTTCCTTAACATCGTTGTTAGAATCGTCATGGTTGTTACTGTCTGAATTCAACATCAGTTCGACAAGGGAACGATCAACTATGCGTCCGTCACCAACAACTTCACTACCAATGCTTCCCTGGTGGCCAAATACAATAATGATAAACAAAAATGGTTTGAATTTTAACTCAGCATGTTAAATACAGGTATAGTCATTCCAGCCACTGTCGGGTTATCTTTTCCAAGTATTTCGTCCCAGAATTTCATATATATATCTCGCAGTGGCCCAGTTGAGGGTCCACCACCTATTAAACGTATGATTAAATGGGATTGTGGTCGTTAAGGAGATTGAAACAATTAAACCTGTCTCTGTTAATCCTTGCTTGTGATTTGAGATAGCCGATTTGGCTGCTGTTAGAAAGTTGTTCCACTTTTTCTTTACATTTTCAATCGTTTTTTCTGAGCAGTCAGGGTGTTCGTGTTCCAAACGAGGAGATTCGGTCAGCAATACATAAGTGTTCTTCTTTAATTCCTTAGTAATGACTGCACTGTAAGATCCCTCAAGAACTGCCTAGTGTATCAATATAAAAATATTTTTCAAACTAGCAAGTATAGTTAAAGTTGTTGCGTATGAAACCTAAGTCAACATAGAGGAAAATATTACCTTATGAGAAATATAAAGATCCAGAAGAGTTGCTGTTTCACGCTCTTGCCACACGTCTCGTTTACCTTTTTTATTTACCATTATTTATGTACAATTGAACTTGTGAGAAAAAAAATTAGATCCGACACGTTGAAATCGTTGTTTTGATTTTTTCGAACCGAATTCTTCTGCTAATTTAAAATTCTTTAAAGAGCATCTTTATGATTGGTTCTTTTTAACCACGCCTTCCTTAAAGTCAAGAACTACAAAACGAAAAAAATTAGCTTTAAGTCCGTTAGATGAACTTTTGTGTCCTTACTTTACTTTTGATCGACTTAGCCAAGTCGATTAAAAGTCAAGTAAACACAAAAGTCAAGTACGGGGTTCAGAATTCGACCCCAGGGGTCGAAGTGAGATTCCGAATGAAATTTTGAAAATCAAGTAAAAAACTTGAACTTGAAAATGTCAAAGTGGAGTGTGAAACTGAATCTCAAGCCAAGATACGTCAGGACGTATCTTGACTTGACTTTTCTGACTTAAGTTAGGTAAAAATAGGAGAATTCTATTCAATATGTGGCAACGTCCGCTGCATTTGTTTACAAAACAGCCTTTTTTGCTGTCTGCTACTAGTTCTTAATATTGCGAAAATGGATATTGAAAACAACTTAGTCGTGAATTTTTGGACTGTTTAGCTTATATTACGGACAATGAGGGTAGTTCAGAGTCAGGCACTGAAGAAGAAGAAGATGCAGTAAACGCAAAACAAGTGAGGGCATATTGAAGAAGCAAGTTGATCCCTTTTTATAAGACTCGCAAGTACATCTTTACCCACTTTGAGAAAGACAAGTTGATCAAGACCTTCAGATTTGACCGGGCATCGATTGAATTTATTCAAAGTATTATATAAGTTATATGTGCTTAATTAGCTTTGTGTTTTAATAATGATTTATAATTCATGTCACAATAGGCTTAATTGTTCACCTCTTTCCCAAGCGAAAGACCAAAGCAAAGCGAAACCTACAACCAATTAATATGCTACTAATAATATTGCAATTCTTTGCCACAGGCACCTTTCAAAGTGTGGTCGGCAATGTGTTACGCTACAGCCAACCATCAGTTTGTCGCTCAATAACCATCGTGTCATTGGCCCTGATATCCAAAAGTCAGATTACATTTCCAGCTGACCTTCATGCCGTAAGTTGTTTATGGGCTATTTTTTTATATACCAGGATTCCAATTCCCGGTATGGTAGGTTTATATTTACCAATAGTTTTTTTTATTTCAATAGTTAAGAATATATTTTTATGAAATTGCTCGTATGGCTGGTGTTGTTGGCTGTATAGACGGCACGCACATAAGGATTGTGGCCCAACCATCACGAGAAAGCTTACATCAACCGTAAGAACTATCATTCTCTTAATGTCCAGGTAAGTTTGTGGCCATTTATGGCCGTTCGTTTCAATTTTTTTAAGTTATTTTGACTATTATTCATCTCATATTCAGGCTATTTGTGATGACAACCATCATTTTCTCAGTGTATGTGCGACCAAACCAGGATCTTGCCGTGATTCCACAATATTCAAAGGCAGCATAATTGGCAAGAAGTTTGTGTCTGGTAAATTTGGAGAGTCTTTTCTGTTGGGAGACAGTGGATATTGCAGCACCACCATCCTTCTGACTCCTTATTCCGACCCTATTCAGCGATATGAGGTATAACTCAATAATAATTTGGTGCGATTTCCATACGTTCCCGATAAATAATTATGTAATTTTAACAGGTTTGATTCAATCGCTCTCACTAATCAACTAGATGCAGAATCGAGAGGGCTTTTGGAGTACTGAAAAAGCACTTTCATGTCCTGCACAACGAGATTGGAATGAGTCCCAAAAGCATCTTGGTATGTGCTCTTCCTATGTTACATTGTTTTTTCATATTTATGAGTCACATTTATGAAATCGGGTTATTAACATTGCAGGATTACGGACGCTTGTTGTGTCTTACACAACATAGCTATTGATAGGAAAATGCCACTTGATGATCTTGAGATGGAGGAGAGAGATGACGAGGTCGCAAACTGCCATCCTGTCCAGCCAGTATCTGAAGCTTGATCTCGTCAATTGGACTATGCAAAAAGAATTGCCCCAAACTTATTTGGCCGTGAATTTTGTTTTGTGTTCTTCATCTTGCCAATCATTCATTGTATTTGCACACATACTGCGGACAAAATAGACAAAAATGAGATTCAAATATTGTCATAAGGCTCAAAGATAATGTCTTGAAGGTCTTTTGGGATTTCAGAAGCAGTCATTGGATTGTTCAACTTCTCACGCACCTCCAATGCAGCAGAGAGTAATCGCTAGCGTGTCTCCATCATGCGGGTTGTGGCCAGCCGTCTCACTTGTAGAACAAAGCTTGAATTGCGTACTCCTTGGTCTCCCTGATGGTTTTGGAATAACGCTTTGAAGTGTTATTCGGCAGTACCCTAATATCCCTAACTTTTAGTTAGAAACTTCTAATTGGCATAAAAAGATTTGTTTTTATTAGACGAATCTAACCATACCTAGTTTAGAGGGGTGCAAATGATGTCTAGGGTTAGTAAATCGACTTTGAAAATTTGCATTTACCGTAGCTTCCGCACGCGCTTGGCGGGGGGAACACCTGTTTACTCCACACCAATTTTCCCCTTTTTCCCGTTTTTTTAAGTTTCTAACTAAAAGTTAGAATGAAGGGACGAGTCAGCGGCACGGGTCGTTCGGCCACTGGAATAAACGGAAATGGAGCTAGATGGACGCTTCAGCGTATTATTTCTGGCCCGTAAATCGAAAGACTCTTCCGGTGTAGTATTAGCTAGAGCATTGTTGATTGTTAGATGAACTTCTTCTTCATCAGAAAATCCTGGTCCATCTCCATCTTTACTCTTCTCAGTCGCTATATAACTAAACAATGAAGCAATGGATGTATAAATTTGGTTTAAAAATTCGTTGCTGAATAATAATATATACCTGAAATCTTCCGGCGACTCATCAGTACAGCCCTTTTGATAAGGTCAGTATTTTCATTGTCATCTGGCTGCCCTGCCCAATATGTGCTCAAAAACTTCCACCTCTTCACCATTCAGCAATTCATCAGCTGCTTCTGAGTCGATCGCGCCCTGTAATACAAAAATGTATTTTAATAGTCTATACTTCCATTCAGGTACTGAATCTTTCCAATAAACAATGGGAATCTAATTCCCGGAATCGAATCAGAGATACATACCACATACCACATACCATACCAATGGTTGCTGCGACACAAGAATTGTCAATGCCCAAATATTGCTCCCAATACTTTTAGTACAAAGGATTCAGTGGGCCAGTTGATGGGCCACCACCGCTGTGGGTATCGCAATGAAACAAATGGCTATGAAATAGAAATGATAATTAGAGTGTTCTGAGTGAAATGGAGAGGCTGCCTGTCTCGCTCAATCCAGCCCTATGATTGCGAATGATCTGACGGGCTTTTGGTTCAAAATTGGCTGCTTATTTGTAATTGATGCACTGAAATTAACCAGATTTTTACCTTGTGAATGATGGCATGTGAAAGCAACGAGTCTGTTTCACCATCAGTCCATGTCTCTCTTTTCTTCTTGCCGACTGATGCTGAAGCAGGAAGACCTACTGTATTTCTTGGATTTCTAGATTGAGACGAAAAAGAGTTGACTGTTTTAGTAGCCATTTCTGCAGCCGGCAGGAATACAAAAAAAATATCAAACAAGGCTGTGTTAGTTCTTCTGCTATTCTTCCTTACTCCAATAAAAGCACTGTTTCTTTTGGTCCACTAAACTCCTACTTTTTCTTTTGCCAAGTCGAGTTTGAATCTTTAACTTAGCTAAGTTAGCTTCACTTTTGGGTTAAGAATTTGACTTTGACTTTGAATTTCAACTTCGAACTTGAAGAAAAACACTTGACTTGATCAAGTCAAGTTCGATTGGTTAAGTTAGTTTTTTCCTAAGTCAAGTGCGAAGTTCAGAATTCGACCCCAGATTTCGCTAATTCGGCTCACCACTTACCGTATCCGAACCAACAGAGTGCAGCCCCGTACAAACCTTGGATTCCAACCCAATTGATGAACTGTCAGGAAAACCCATTCCTCACTAAACAGAAGATGAATTCGCGCACTGATTTTAACTAACTTGCCAAACGCCCCGCGTACCATGTCCCACCACCAAACTCTGCATCCCACACCAGTGTCTGGCTCTACCTGCCCCGCGTCGAGAAGACTTTTTGGCTTTTAGGTTCTGCGGATTGGGTTCGCTTTTGGGGGTCTACATTCCACTGCGGATACTTAATCCCTGCAGTTGGTTAACCCCGCCCAATCTATCCGTCACGACATCGAAATGGGACCCCAAGTAAACTCAGGATCAATCCCAAGGGCCCATGTTACAATTGTCAACATCAACATGTCAACATCACCGGCCAAGCCCGGTGACATTCAGGAAAGTGGCATGGACATTGCAGCGCTAAACGACAGAATCAATAAGCTTCGTGGCGAAAAATTCAACGTCACCTTCGTCAAAAGCCACTACTCTCTATGCTCAGACGAAGAGGACCAGGCAACCGTGCGGTACGTCAAACGCATAAATAGGATTCCATATATAATCCATCTGAATAAGAATCACGAATACAGGTGCCCAACTCGACTGGCCGCGGTCATCCACCACAAACCTAGACGAAGAATAGAACCAGAATAGTCTTTGAGCCTCGGACATAGTTTATCATGCCACACCGAGCTGATTGCGAGACGCAATCTTCCAAGAGGAGTCATGTAAGAACTCTCAAATTAAACTTAAATGTTTTTTTATTTAAATTTGTTCTGGCTAAATTGTGTCTGCCGTCTTCCCTTCCTTTGATCTCGTTTTCCTTGCAATTTATTTTATGGTTTTATTGCCTTCGTTACGACAGACGTGATTGATCAATTATTGCACAAATAGCTTTAACTTTAGATATATATATTTTCTTATGTGTTTGTTTGACGTTTTGAATTGTTCATGGTGTCTTCAATCAAACTTAAACTCTCTTGCATGCTTGTCCAGTAATTCGGAGGACATCTTAGACACAATCAGACTATGCTGAAAGGAGTATCATAAATACAGAAAAGAACATGCACATCTTTCTTATTAGCAACCAAAACGTAACCGTCATAAAAGGCTACGAATGTTGTAGGACAAAATAAGAAAACGAGGTAACTGTTTTATAGAAACGTCATTCTCGTTCATTCACGGTCAATCAAAGTCATTTCAAGGACACTAGGAACAGAAAAATTGGTTGATGGAAGACCTGAAGAAGCCTAAATATCAATTTTGCAAACTTTGCTAAATACTCATCGAGGGTGGCAATAAGCTAAATACAAAAAGGCATGCTATAAGAGAATCAAATATAATAATCGATCTAGCTATAACACAGCATATCCAGCTTTTAACAATCAACTACCTACTGAGATATTCACGCTTTGTCTTAAAGAGGTCAAAGGAAGAAAAATACCAATTGGATACGACCAAGTTAGATTTGACACTTAGCGTAATGATAGCAATAGGAAACTATCCAATCACGCTCATGATACTATTCAAGAAAAAATGATCTCACGTGAAATATTCAACGAACAACAATAACCTTCGTTGCGGACTGACAAAAACAACCGCATTTGCAAAAGGCACAAATGGAAAGAAACATTTGGTCAGCATTATGGTATCTTTACATTATTACATCATTGTTCATGAAATGACCGAACAACCAACAAGTTTCTGGTAATTTTTCTCCGATATTTCAGTGATTGCGAAAAAAATCCCGGTGAGGAATTTTTCTGCATGCCAGTTGTTGCTGACCCAGTTGCAGGTCTAAAACCTATTATATTAGGAACATTCGAAGATTTTTCATTCCTCTGCTTGGATTTGCTGCTAATAACTCTATCGTAATGCTAATCCATAAAGAAGGACTGGGAGAACTTTAAAAAAATATTTTACTCTGGCTTACCATTTGGCATGTATCAGCCATTCTTTCGCCCTTTGTTCAGCTACTGCTTCTCAAAAAATTGGATAAAATTACCATTCAATTTTGCTTTTACGTAATAATTTCATGGTGTCCAGTTCAAAAAGAAAAATGAGTTTAAAGAATGCCAGGAATTTCTCATCGTAGCTACACATTTCATGTCTATCCTTGTGAAACCCGCTGGCTTATTTTTAAGGGATGTAGTTCCATACGGTGGAGCATTAAGGTCCATTAGAGCTATTCCTCCAGTCTTTTCTTCCTGACGATGTTCAAACTGCGACATATGGGAAAATTAGTCATATTAAAGATGGTCCTAGTTAAATTTATAAGATTGACTAAAATCGTGCAACAGATGCTTTCGTTTAGAAATAAATCTAATTATAAAAATTAAAGTTCGTCCATTTACCTACCTCTCACGGACCCAAAAGTTAAATTTCGGTATAGATTTTTCCCTTATGTATGTGTGTTGCCATTGGTTAAAAAAATGAATGTTCAATTTCAAAGTGCGAGGAAGGAAACTTCTTCCTTAGATCATGGAACCTAGTTCTCTCTATTACTTCAATGGCTTGGACCACGTCTACTGCCATAAACTTCATGCGGCTAATTTTTTGTGAGAAAAGGGTGCATTTGACGTCGATCATTCAAATCCGAGAAAAAAAAGGACCCTAGAGAGTATTTATTATGGTGCAAAAGCAGAAACCCTATTAACGGAGCTTGGCTTCGCTCTTTGTTCCAGTGTCCTACTCGCCTTTCGTATCAGGAGTTAAACTTTTTGCGTCTATTTTGCCAAATTAAAATGAGAATAAATCATAAAGAGGACACTCGTATACAAATGCAATGCCTTGATACAAAAGCGGCCGTCTCTGGTAAAACCCTTCAGTTGCGCATTTGTTCCACGTGTATCATTGTTCCATGCATATCCAAAGAGAATTACTCTCTTAAATTATTAATTTATTTCTGTTTGTAACATGTGTTGAATATTGAACACTAACGCGAATGAATACACTGGTTTTACTTTAATTGGAATTCTGACGCAAAATCGTTTCTTCTACATTACCTAACTGAAGTTTTGTGAAGAAAAGGCTTTCACCAATATCGGCCACCAAGACAGCACTGATTACAGGTCCCTAGTCTTACATACATTACAGATCAAATATGGTTGGTTAACGAACGGCCCGATGTTTGCTCTTTCATTTCTTAAAAGTAAAAAAAAAATTACTTCGGTATAAACGAATAAAGAAAAGCAGTTGATTTTGTCATTTTCTTTAAATCGACGTGAGAACAGTGTTATCAAATCGTTTTATTTTTGGGGGGTGGATGGGTTCAAAGCCATAAAGAAAGTGGCAACCCCCGATTACGTTCTCCAGCGTCCGCTCTTCATTTTTCCGTGTCGGAATTCAATTTCCATTTCGAATCGCCGTGACAACGGATCCATCTTCTCCAGGAGAAAAGATGTTCGATGCGTCTATTTGAATGGCTGCAATGATAAAACATCGATCATTTTCTGCACTTCCATTTTCTCTATTTACTGAAATGCGTTTTGTGGGAGGCAGTCGGCGTTGTCATCTGCATTCCCTCCACACATCTGCACTGACCAACCCAACAAAAAAACACCGAAACTTGGTAAGACACCACACCTATGCAAGCACTCATTTTCCGTGAATAAATAAATTGCTTTAAATGACCTAGTGTTCAAGATGAAACATGTTTGGTCATCTCCAATTTCTCAGGATCCGGACCTACTCCATCCTAGATAACGACGTTACCATACGCTATTAATGTATTCTAAGCAAATGGACACTGTGGCCATTTCGTTTCAGGTTGGCTTTTATAAGACAATTCAGCACAAAGTTGAGTCATTCCAAATATATTTAGAACGTTGCTGAGTATGCGATGACGTCATCTACGTACATTCAAGGGTTGGTTACACGAGGCAGCGGGTAAGAATTGTTTTAACAGTCACTGCATGATGTTTGCAATAATCAACACAAAAACGACAAGTTCCATCTTTCTTCTTTGCTAGGGTCACAGGAAAAGACCAAGGTTTATTAATGTTGTGACTGACCGCTTACCTCCCATCTCGGTAACAGAACAGGCTTCCATGGTGTAACCCATCCTCTCGTCTCACCTCCCCATCTTACTTACTTTGTCGCCCTTTTTTGACACAGTTTATTACAGATCACCTTGCTGGCAACAAGGTAGTGTTTCGCTGAGTGTAATTTTCTGTCTTGTCGACAAAATACAAAAAAGGTAAACCTAGTTGACGTGATCGTACGTCTTTAGTTTTACCACTCGCGACGTACGTTGGTGCGTCGAACATTTGGTGCATCGACCTTGCATACGAACCCGTAAAGCAAAACAAACAAAAAAAAAGGGTAGGTAATTCTGCTGCTGTGTTTCCTAAGTAGCTAACAGCCGACAGATTTTTCGCGCATCGTGGAACTTAAAACAGGTCTAGACGTGTTCAGACTAAATCGCGTGGTTACCCGTACCACAGTCAGCCTTACCTATCCTTTTTTTTTGCTTGTGTTTCTTCCTTCCTTTCTTTTTTTTCTTTTATTTTTTTTCCCCTCTAAAATCGGCAGCCACAAGGCTCATTGTTCAAACTGCCGCGCAGAAGAAACAGTAAAATTAGCAGGGTGATCAAGGCCGTAGAACACGAACAGAGAAGAGACGCGTTAAGACAAGCCCAGCTGAAAGAACGAAGGGAAATTCAAGCTCGTTTACAGGCATAAAACCAACAGAAAGCCAAAAGTGCCGTAGTGGATTGTTTGGGCCTCTCTTCAACTGAAAGTAGTAAAGCTTTAGTCACTAACGCAAAACAATTTGTGAATATCGTCGTCGCTTCTGACCAAGAAGACAAGTTCGTGCTTGAACTTGAAGTTGATCCGTCTGAACTGTTCTAAAACGGTCGCTCTAGCATTCGCTGAGCACCACGCGGTAAGATTATCCCGAAATGAAACAATCCAAAGTGCATGGTCCTAAACTGTATAGTTCATTGGTCCGGCACCAAGGATTGGTTTTTGCCTCCCATCGTCCAAGCCTTCTGTAACCCTTCAACATCATGACCGAAGCGAGACCATCAAGTAGGAATGCTGACATGCAAACCGAACACAACGAAGAGTTCCCATCTCTTTTTGAAGAAAGAACCAGAAAGCAAGCACGCACATACGGGAAAAAAAGATTTACGCTACTCGTCAAGCGTATTGAGAATCACATGAACGAAGGAAATAGTAGAACCGAGCTGAAATTCCTCAGGAAGGAGCTGGCAAACCAACTCGAGGAATGCACTAGAGCTCATAACATTTATTGTTCATCGAAAGATTTAACCGAGACGCCATCTGAAGCCTGGATTATTCAACTTCAAAACATCACTGCAACAATGTACGGACGCATCGACGAATACATCAGAACCATAAACCGGCCACCATCAGCTATATTCAGTAATCCAGGGTCGAATACTAGAACTATTCACAGTCAGCACTCAAAATTAAATCTTCTAGATGTTCAAAGTCAAATCAACGAGGAATCAGCCTCAGCGTCCATTAGCCAAATCAGTACATCAGTCTCCAGTACGGCACAAACCGTTGAGCTACGACAACGTTTAGACTCGGAGAAATTGGCAAGGGAGGAGCTAGAAAAAAAGTTCCAGCAGCTCCAAACTGACATCGCAGAAAAACATCAAAGAGAAAACGATGAAAACATTTCAGCCGTAATGTTAAGTGAAGAGATAAAAACATTGAGGTCATCGATTAACCAGTATCAGTTGGCTCATGACCAAGAAATGAAACAACGTAGAGATCATGAGCAATCGTTTCGAGCTGATCTAGACGAACAACGAAACGAACTCGAAATGGAAAAGCTTGCCCGTCGGACGGACAAGCCTCAGTATGAACGTGAGAAAGAAGGCGAATTGGAAAAGTTGAGATTGAGTTTCGATGAGCGACTGGCTCGTGATACGTTTTTGCACAACTGGCAATCAATCAAACATGCAGAACGAACTCAGGACCATCTTGGTGCAAGGCCCAAACAACATCAGCAATTTACGGCAAACGATTCTGAACCGAAGGTACCCTCCTTCAGATAAAAAGGCTGCTACATCAGGAGACGAGTGTCTACGCGACACAGAAGTAGAAAAGACGATCGACTCTACTAAATGGTCGTTCAGCCACAATGAAGACAATCAAATACAGGTGTCAGGTCATGGCGGAAAGTTCCATTCCGTTTTTCGATTACCCAAAATGGACCTCAAGCCGTTCGACGGTGACCCTAAGAATTGGCAAGACTTCATTGCCATTTTTCGTGATTTAGTTCACCACAACGCCAACCTGACCACAACACAGAAAATGGCAGTGTTGAAACGCTGTTTAACAGCAGAAGTTCGAGACGAGCTGAGTGATTCTTTGTCAAATCCGGCTTTGTACCAGCAGGCCTTACAGGAACTGGACTCAACTTATGGTCATCCACAGATCGTGTCTCGAATGTACATACAATCTCTTATTCAACTGTCACGAGTCAGCAACAACGACTTTAAAGCATTGTTGAAATTTTCTCAAACGGTAAACGGTGCAGTTGCGTCACTCAGGAGTGGTGGCTATCACCATGAATTAGCACCATCCGGTCTTTTAGATCTCATCGTGACCCAGTTACCATCTGAGACACAAAGCAGGTGGGGGAGGCAAATCGTAAAGAAGCACCCCGTCTGTCTCTCTCTGCAAGACTTCGCAACGTGGCTCAACACATTTGTCAAAGGTGAAATGATGGCCAAACACAGCCAGATGTACCTGACGCAAATTCCGCCAGTTAAGAGTAAAAGCGGATCCAAACCGGACCGGCAGACAGACAGCAATGTTGGTTTTACACCAACCATTAACGCAGTCACTCACGGAGCTGTCGTCAGCACAATGGATCCAGAAAACCACCTTGCCAAACGAGGACATGGAGTAGGCAAAAAACTCATTTGCCTTCTGTGTAAGGAAGATCATTGCCTTGCGCAATGCAAAGCATTCGCTGACAAGTCACCAGAAGAAAGAATCGGATTAGTAAGGGAGCAGCGGTGCTGCCTAAGGTGCTTAAGCAGAGGACACATGAGTCGAGATTGCACAAGTAAAAAGAAATGTGCAGTAAACAACTGTTCTCAGTCGCACCATTCCTTACTACATGAGGCACCACGCCTCGTATCAACACTGAACCACGAGACACATACAGAAAAGAAGCCTATACTGAAGCAACCGTTCAAATCACTCAAGCTTCCCTTAAACGTAGGAACAGTTTCAATCGAAGGTGACCAAACTTGCACTGTGTTACACATAGTGCCAATCACACTCGAAGCCGATGGAAATACGTTAGACACGTACGGTTTTCTTGATCCAGGGAGCCAAGCATCGTTAATACTGAATAACGCTGCAGAGCAACTAGGCTTGAAAGGCAACGAAGAAACAGCAAGACTAGGAACGTTTCATGGACAAGATCCCGTCATCAAAGTAAAGAAAGTAAAGTTCAACATCCAGCCTCGAAACGGAAGTCGCTCGTTTCCCGTCAACAACGCCTTTTCCGTGCCCGACTTAAATATCAACACGCAGCAGATCGAGTGGCCCATAACAAAGCGGCAATGGAATTATCATTCAGGAGTGGAGTTGCCATTCGTTGACGCCAGCAAAGTTACAACGCTCATTGGAAGAGACGTAATGAGAGTCCATGACGTCATAGATCAGCGCATTCCACCCGACGGTATGAACGCCCCGGATGGAATACTCACTCACTTTGGATGGAGCATAGCAGGACCGGCCCCAGTTTCACTTTTGAAGCCGCAAGTGTCACCTCAACTCTCCGTAGGACACATTTCCCGCCGGCAATCCGACGAAATTCTTAGCGAAACTGTGCAACGCTTCTGGCTAACAGAATCTTTCGGCGTCGGCTCTTCACAAGTACCTAAGTTATCCCTAGATGATCAAAAGGCTCTCCCTATTCTCCAGGATACTATCAGGCACACCGGCGAGCGATATGAAATCGGCCTAATGTTCAGACATCCAGAAGTGAAATTGCCCAACAATGCAGAAGTGGCGTTTCGTCAACTTCTATCGCTAGAACGACGCTTCAAGAAGGACCCAGCGTTCGCCAAAAGTTACGCAGCCGTTGTCAACGAATATATTTCCGACGGCCACGCTAAATCAGTAAAAAAAGAAGCACTTACAACCGAAGGATCGACTTGGTACCTTCCACATTATGGCGTTACTACAGCGAGCAAACCTGGAAAAGTGCGGGTTGTGTTCAATCACTCCTCTCGTTTTCGTGGCACCTCATTGAACGAGCAATTATTCAAAGGGCCAGACATGCTTACTCCCCTCATAGGAGTGTTGCTGCGTTTTCGGAGACTGCCGATGGCGATTTCGGGTGACATAAAAAATGTACCACTAGGTACAGGTTCCAGAACCTCAGCAATCCTTTTTGCGCTTCTTATGGAAAGAGCCCGGCAGGGGGGTGGGGAGCCCCCAGACATTCCAGATGAGGGTCCATGTGTTTGGTGCTGTGTCCTCGCCCACCAGCTGCATGTATGCACTGAGACGCACAGCAGAAGATTTTGGAGCAAAATACCCTAATGCTGCCGACCGGGTCTTACAAAATATCTATGTGGACAACTATCTTGACTCCGCTGAAACTGAGTCTGACGCGATCATCCAACGGCAAGACGTGACAAATCTGTTGAAATGCGGTGGATTCAACATGGTACAATGGTTGTCGTCGTCTCGGCCAGTTTTAGCATCCGTTGAGCAGCCTGATCGCGCAAGAGCACTGGATCTAAACGCGGATCCGCTTTCAATTGAGCGTACATTAGGCCTACTTTGGGATTGTCAAACAGACACCTTTCTTTTTACGTCCACGACCCGGTCAGATGTCAAAATCAAGAGAGAAGTCCTGCAAGAAATCGCATCCATTTTCGATCCAATGGGTTTTTTTAGTTCCCATCGTCATGGTGGCGAAAATACTAATGCAAGACATTTGGCGTTCCGGAATTGACTGGGATGATTCACTTCCAGCTCCCTTGCTTTTTACTTGGAAAACTTGGGTCTCGGATCTGGCCTCTTTATCATCCTTACGAATACCCCGATGTTTTCGCCAAACATCGAAGCCAACGAGTTTCCAGTTGCATGTGTTCACCGATGCCTCCGAAGTTGGTTTTGCTGCCTGAGTGTATCTCCGTGCGACGTACGGCCACTCCCATTTCGGTCTTAGGCTAGTTTTAGCTAAATCAAGAGTCGCCCCACTTCGGCAACTTTCCATCCCGCGGCTCGAACTGCTAGGCGCCCTGCTCGGTGCTCAACTATGTGCCTCTGTCGTGAAATAACTGGGTCCCATCGTATCTGCCGTCTTTTATTGGCGCGGTTCACAAACAGTGTTGCAGTGGCTTCACTCTAAAACTTGCAAGTATCACGCCTTCGTCGCACATCGAGTGACCGAAATTCTGGACACTAGCTCGGCTGATCAATGGTGTCACATACCGGGCGAACTCAGCCCAGCTGATGATGGGTCTCGTGGAATTTCGGCAGCATTTTTCACTCCGCAACATCGTTGGTTCCGTGGTCCCGACTTCTTGCTGATGCCTGACTTTGCATGGCCGCCGCCTCTCGTAATTCCAGAACCGCCCGATGATGACCCAGAGGTATCCCCAGCCAAATGGATAGGATCACTTCGTGTTCCCACAGACCCACCGCATTTTTTCTCTTATTCAAAGGTCGTCTGACCTTATTCATTTGAAACGAGTTATTGCGTGGTTACTCCGTTTTTTGCGAAACTACTCTCTTTAAAAAAAACATGCATTTATCCCCAGAGTTAAATGGTTGACGGCATCAGAACTGCGCGACTCACTCGTCTTGTTAACGCGTGTGGATCAAGAACATCATTTTGCAATTGAACTCCGCTTCTTACGTCAGAACAAACCTGTGCCTAAAACCTCTAAATTAGCGTCGTTGGTCCCATTCATCGACACTTCAGGCCTCATTCGTGTAGGGGGGCGAATTCAACACGCGTCGCTCCCCGAGAACATGAAACACCCCATTGTTCTCTCATCAGATAGTCAATTGGCCGCTATGATCATTCATGACTTGCATAATTTCGGCTCACACACGAACAAACCGAACGGCTCTTGCATTCACTCAGAGCCACTTATCATATACTGCAACCAAGAGCGACCATCAAGAGAGTCATCGGCACTTGTTTCTCATGCAAACGACGTAGCAGCAAGCCTGAAGTTCCTCTGATGGGACCCCTATCTGCCAGCCGTCTCAAAACACACCAATGGCCTTTCGCTCACGTCGGAGTCGACTATTTCGGCCCGCTTCCTGTCTCTATGTTTCGCCGAATCCTCGAGCGTTACGGAGTAATGTTTACATGCCTAGACTGCAGAGCGGTGCACCTTGAAATCGCCGACTCCATGGACCTGGACTCGTTTATGATGGCATTCTCACGTTTTACTGACCGCCGGGGAGTCCCGCTCGTTTGTTATAGTGACAACGGGACCAACTTAGTGGCAGGAGAACAAGAGATCCGAGATTCCATAGCCCAATGGAAACCCGAAGCTCTCGCTACTAGAATGGCTGAACACAACATTGAATGGCGTTTCACTCCACCGGCTTCCCCTCATTTTGGAGGATCGTGGGAGCGAATGATAAAGGTGGCCAAGCTGGCAATCCGCACCGTCTTGAACGAACGTGTTGTCACTCCTGAAGTTCTTTTCACGGTCATGACCGGCGTGGAATCGCTACTGAATGCGCTCCCTCTCACTTCCATCAGTAGTGACCCAACCGAGGTCGATGCATTGATCCCCAATCATATCTTGCATGGGCGTCCGAATCCTCAGCTTCACGACCTCTACGAGTCTACCCCTGGGCCGTTAAGCAAACGGCGCTGGATGGATTCTCAAGAAATTGTCACCCATTTTTGGAATCGATGGATGCGAGAGTATATTCCTAACCTGATCGAACGGAAAAAATGGCTTCGTCCGCGTCGCAACTTAAAGGTCGGCGATGTTATTTGTGTTGATCGTCATTCCCAACCCCAAACGCAATACGTGGCCTATAGGTCGCATCATTCGTGTAGAGCCTGGAACAGACGGAGTAGTACGGTCCGCTGAAGTCGAAGTTATCCGCGCTCTGCCAGGAAAAGCGGAGCGAAAAAGTCTCTCCGATATCAAGACGACTACGACACGCTACATCCAATCCGTGCACAAACTCTGTCTACTGGAAGCGGATGACGCAGAAGATGCTTTCAATACTGAAAACAGGGCCGGCAATGTGACTGACCGCTTACCTCCCATCTCGTTAACAGAACAGGCTTCCATGGTGTGACCCATCCTCTCGTCTCACCTCCCCATCTTACTTACTTTGTCGCCCTTTTTTGACACAGTTTATTACAGATCACCTTGCTGGCAACAAGGTAGTGTTTCGCTGAGGGTAATTTACTGTCTTGTCGACTAATAATACAAAAAAGGTAAACCTAGTTTACGTGATCGTACGTCTTTAGTTTTACCACTCGCGACGTACGTTGGTGCGTCGAACAAATGTGTTCTATTATTCCCTGACGAAACATATTTTCTCTCACCTGCTTTTGGATCACGGCTCTTTCTTTCCATGCACTTGTGTGAGGAAGCCAGTGAATTGGAGGCTTAATTCCAGTGTTAATATCATAATTTACCAACGTACAGTGCCCAAAGTCATCTTCACTTCATCTTTCACCAGGTGAAACAACTGGTGGAATCCTTGAGAATTTTCAGCGCCCAACTTCTTTGGTCTTCATGGAGGTTTTTTCCAATTCTGCTTCTCGAATTATCCAATCACTTTTCCACCTTTTGATCCATTTTTTTCAATGTTAGCACCTGTTATTAAAGTTTATGGAACTGAACCCTGGAAAATATTTTGCCATGGTCAAAAACCCTTCAAATGCTTTCGGCGAATAAATTTTTCTAAGAAAAGCTGGTCGAGGGTCTCGAAAAACATGCTCTAATCGGTGACTTCCAACTTATTTGGGTGTACCAGTCTGCAAAGGTTGCCTTGTTCATTCCTTTTCTTCTATTTTTTAGTCTGGTATCATGAAGAAGACCGTTGTTATCCTGTTGAAATTCTTTTTAAAAACATAGGATGTAAACCGGTTTCTGCAAGCGTGAGTTTCTTCCTGCAGCAGGTTGGGTCGTAGTATCGTCCCAGTCTTTCGAGGATTCTTGCATATAGAAAATAGATTCTTCCAGTATCATCAGAGTATATTAAAATTTTAATGTTTGTCGGTTTTAACCTATCTGTTGAGGTAGCATTCTGCAACCTGACTGGCAGGACGGCGCACTGGTTGCGTAAACCGAGGGTTGCTAGGCAACCGTTTCAGAGACACTGGAGGTCGTCTGCTGGAGGTGTCGATAGCGTGGTCACATTGAGATTCCCATGCGAGGAAATACCTGGTCGCCTCTCACCTAAAACTATATCGTTCATCTATTGTGTAAGTAAACTTACCAATTATATTCTCAATTGTCGAGTCTGGATCTGCTAAATAAACATTCGATTGGCAAACCTCTGAATGTGTCTCTACAAGTTATGGGCCCAGGCTACGCTAAGCTTTGAACACATTCCAGAATGGCTCAAAATTTTTCGCTATACGTGATCAATCACACTAGAAAGTTTGATGGAAAAGAATTTACTACTTCGAAACACAACATGGAGATGTTGTTCACACTGAAAAACGTGAAACTCATTGTTGATGTAAGTTACCCAACTCTTTTTACGTTGAATGAGATTTAGCACATTCTAATACTGGACAATCGCTTTCAAAAACTTACAGGATGAACTCACTGAACCTGAAAAAGAATTCGATGATGAAGATCCACCTACTTTGTTAAACGGTGATGATGTTGAACAATGGAAAATGAGAGATCGCTATGCAAGGTACCTCATATTTAATAGCTGCGATGAGATTAGAAAGCAAGCTTTACTCAACAGCAGAACTAGCCATGAAATGTGGACTAGATTGGAGACTCAATATTTACAACGTGCTGCAGACAACAAGTCAACAAGCACTTGCTGCACAGAGATTTCCTGATTCTACGGCCTAAACCTAGTGAAGACATTATGATACACATAACAGCCCTAGAGTCTATGGCGACTGAACTTAACGACCTAGGAGTAAACGTGACGGAGCACGATCTGATTACAACTATCGTGTGTAGTTTACTAAGTAGATTTGGATTCCTATCCTCTTCTTAGGACAATGTGCCAGACAACGAACGATCCATGGATGCTCTTCGGGCAAGAATCGTGTCTGAACAGCGGCGAATTGATCTCCGAAAGACAGAAGAGGAAAGTTAAAAACCTTTAACGAACACTTCAGATATAACTGCTCTTCAAGCGTATGGCGGACAAAAAGGATATTTCCCTCACGCCTTTCGAGGAGGTCGTGGCCGAGGTGGCTCCTCACGAGATAGCATAAATCGTGACACGGCAAAATGCACCTTTTGCGGAAAAGCACGCCACTACGAATTCGAATGCAGACTTCGTATTGCTAATGAAGGAGACAAACAAACAACCCCGTTCAAAAGACCCAATCGTGAGAGTAAAGGTAGTTGCCCACGGAAAGTGGATTTCTCCTTCATCTCTCTATGCTACCTCACTACAACGGACCCTGATGCTCTTTATCTTGACTCTAGAGCCACTCGACACATAAGTGGAGTACACGCCTCTTTCCAAGAGCTGAGAAACATACCACCCGACAGTTGGCCTATCAATGGAATCGGCGGAACGGTCCCATATGCAAAAGGTGTCTGAACCATCAAATTGTCTACCCTTGTGCACGGTGAGATCATCCATGGAAACCTGAGGGATGTGCTGTACGTCCCTGGATTGGGAGTAAACCTCATATCGGTTGTGTGTCTATGTGTCAATGGGTATACAGTATCCTTCGACGGTGTACATGCCAGTGTCAAACGGGACAACACTGTGACCATGACAGCATCACGGTCAGATGAAACCCTTTACAAAGTCAATGCGGTCGTCTTAACCCATTCGACCATGTGCCTTGCAGCCGCCACCGCTCAAACAACACTCAACACCTGGCTCGAACGTTTGGGACATGTGAACCGTCGAGCTGTTCTATGCATGGCATCAGGCATCGGTGTCACTGGGATGGACATTACTCCTGGATCTACCACCCTGGACGAATGTTGTCATGGCTGTGAAGTTGGAAAGATGCACAAACTTCCATTCCAAAAGATCCAATCCTTGTTCACAACCATTGGTGAATGCATTGTCTCTGATCTAGTCGGTCCATTACAAGTGGAATCCATTGGGGTGCACGCTATTACGTCATATTCAAAGACGTTTTCAGCAAGTACAAGACTGCCTATTTTCTCAAGCAAAAGTCAGAGACAGCCGATTGTTTTCTTACATACGTCAAAAAGGTGTTCACTGTCACCAGTCAGAGTGTCAAAATGCTTCGCTGTGACGGAGGTACGGAGTACATCAACCGTTATCTAAAAACCTCTCTAGAAAATCTTGGTATCAAACTTCAAACAAGTGCGCCGTATACACCGGAGCAAAACGGGATTGCTGAAAGAGATCATCGCACAACTGTAGAATCTGCTCGCAGCCAAATTCATGCCCGTGGTATTCCGCTCAAGCTATGGGCTGAAGCTATCAACTATTTAGTCTATGTCTTGAACAGGACCCTATCGAATACCAAAACCATTACCCCGTTCGAGCATTGGTATGGAGTGCAACCCGATATCTCCAATCTCCGTGTTTTTGGTTCGGTCAGCTATTTTTTAGTCCCTGATGATCTACGTCAAAAACTGGATCCTAAAGCTACGAAAGGTGCTTACGTTGGTGAAAGTGGAGAACAAAAGGCTAGTCGGGTGTTTGTGGAAACAATCGGACGGACCCACATCACGCGACATGTCAGAGTTTACGAAAATCTCCCGTTTTGGTCACCGGTAATCGAGTCCGACTCAAGTGTCGCACAACCACCTCAAATTGATGCCAATACACCTGAGGCCACCATCCATCTTTCACCACCGGTTCCGACTCTCGGGACTAAAACTAAGCTCCGCGCTGTCCACCTACCAGTCCGGAAATCCGCCAGAGGTCTAATACCAAAGAAACAGTTTCCGATGGACATGGAGTGTACCACTGTGGATACACATCCCCGAGATGCGTCTATGTACTGTTTCATATCGCTGGCATTGAAGTCAACTTCCCTACACTACGAACCGAAGACATTCCGCGAAGCTGTGGATGGCCCTGTAGGTATTCTGTGGTAACGTGCTGCGGACATCGAAATGTCTTCTCACATCAAGAATGAGACATGGACCCTTGTCCCACTGCCTCCAGGCCAGGACTGCATTCCCAGCGGATTGGACTTCAAGATGAAGACCGACAGATTTGGTCTCCCTTGTCGCCGTAAAGCTCGATTTTTCGCAAAAGGCTATCGACAAGTTAAAGGCATTGACTACCAAGAATCTTTTGCACCTGTCGTTCGCTACGACACTCTTCGAGTCATCATCTCTATCGCAGCTCATCGTGATCTGGAACTCATTCAACTCGACGTGACAGCCGCTTTTCTCAATGGTAATATCGACGAACTGGTGTACATTGCTCAGCCCGAAGGCTATGTAGTCCCTGGTCGGGAAAGCGAAGTATGTCGACTGAACAAAGGAATCTATGGAATATGCCAAGCCTCCCGCATCTGGAACAACAAGGCAACCGTTTCAGAGACACTGGAGGTCGTCTGCTGGAGGTGTCGATAGCGTGGTCACATTGAGATTCCCATGCGAGGAAATACCTGGTCGCCTCTCACCTAAAACTATATCGTTCATCTATTGTGTAAGTAAACTTACCAATTATATTCTCAATTGTCGAGTCTGGATCTGCTAAATAATCATTCGATTGGCAAACTTCTGAATGTGTCACTACACTATCCATTATGAGAAGAATTGTCTCATAATGCTCCATTCGTTTGCAAGAATCTTTATCCAGACTACTTCGAAAGAAAGAGAGGCAAAATATATTTCTGACAGCTTCCAGAGCTTTTCTTTATGGCTGCACGATATGCCTTATGCCACTACAAGTTGTTGTCCACCGACCGGAACACCTGGACTTGAAACTCTCAAAACAATTTTGATTTCTGAATCCGAGTCTAATTCTTTTGTAGTCTCGACTTTATAAGGAATGGTAAGCCGTTTTCCTTACATCTTTTTTTTCTTGTCCCATGTTTACAACCAATGGCTCCGGCCTTCAACCTCTTTCTACTTGGCCTTCAAACGTATAAATTCAACACATGGGTGTTACATTTACACGCAAAATATTCTTTCTCTTTGCGACGCCTAACCCTAAATTACTTTGCTCCTACGTATAAATGATGCCTCTTTTCCAGATTGTCAGTCATCTTTATCAGTCTCTCGTAGTTTCCTCAGCCAACTCTAAAGTCGACTCTCGTCAGTAAATCTTTTAAATCTAACTTGCCTTGTTATCTGTTATCTCGGTCTTTGTAAAACACTATGCAACAATAAAACTCATCACCATACGAAACTATTCCTAATATTAAAAGTAAGGTAAAGCGGAATCATTTTTTCCATCTCGTCCGTACAACTGGCTCACCCTCACTGTCAGTTTCTTTGACCAAACGGTTCCTTGAAACAGCACCTTCCAAATTTTGGGCTTCTCCAACGATGGACGCTCCACTGTCCAAAGAGGAAGTAGACGAAGTCTCTACTGAAACACTTGACAATTCTCAAAGTGGATGTGATCGTCGGCTGGGCAACTTGGGCAACTAAGTAGCCGTTGATTTTGTCTTTTCTGCATAATCTGAAATACGACAACCACTACATCGTGGAGAATGACTGTGTTCTGTCGATTTCAATATTGGATTTCCATTTTTATTTGCTTATTGATAGTGAATTTAATCCATACCACTTCTGGTCTTTACTTGAAAATTTGAGTGAACAAACCTGAAATTCTTTAAGATTTGATTATTTTATGGAGAACACGACAGGATAGGGTTGGGAAGTCTAAATCTTGCTTTTTTTGCTTCAGGGTTAGTAAAAGGGTAGTTCAATTTTGAAATCCTTAGGGGATATGTTTTTTAAGCAGACAGTGGGGGAAAATTAAGCTAAGGCTTTGAAATATCCCCCATTAAAAACATTTAGCTATCTGTTAGGGTCGGGTGCTATAAACGTCGATAGCATATGTGTAGAAGTTCCCATAGTGTAGTGGTTATCACGTCGGCCTAACACGCTGAAGGTCCTCAGTTGGGTGCAGACGTGTTTTTCCTTGTGTCTCGCTTTGTCACCAAACTGTGAGTTTATTACTTTGTTTATTTGTTGTTTTTTTTCGTATTTATTGTTTGTGTTGTGTATATTTGTAAATAGTTGTGTGTTAGGCAATTTTTCCGTTTTATTGATTGTTTGTGATTGTTGTGTTTTGGTTGGGGTCATTCCCCTTCCTTCCCTGGCTGTTTGACAGTAGTCCTCTTTGTTTTGAGGGGCAATGGCTGTCAAATGGCAAAACTGTGTTGACATCGATTTCGGGGTCCAATTCCCGAGATTGAGCATGCGGGCGGTACATGGGTTCGTCCGTTCGTTAAAAGTAGAACCACAGGATGTGTTAGGTCTTGTAGCAGTGCTAGAAAAACGAAACCAGGTCGCAAGAATTACGTTTACCACTGAAGCTTACACTAGATCTTTTTTGTCGAAACACTCTGGCATTGTCCGTACTGAACTGGAGGGAAAGGAAGTAAATGTTGTCATCAGAGATAGTAACATTGAGGAGAGATTTGTAAGAATTGCTGGGATCCCCCAAAATCTTGACTTAGGGGTAGTCCAAACTCGCCTTAAGGAATACGGAACTGTCATTGATACTCGTTGGGAACGCTATAGGGCTACCGAGGATGACGAGGTCTTATACCCAGTTCTTGCTACCTGGATGATCGTCCGTATGACATTGACAAAGAACATACCTTCGTACGTAAACATTGGCAGTTATCGTGCCATTGTGAAGTACGAAGGTCAACGACCGACTTGCAGACTTTGTGACGACGAAAATCACTTTAGTAACAATTGTCCTACCGTTAGAAGAAATCGAGAAGCTAGCAATGCCGAGAAATCTCGTGGTGCTCAAAATAGCCACGTAGAACAGGCAGCTAATGCAGAGCCAACGTTTACAATCCAGGAAAATGTCGTTTCACTTCCAGAACCTTCTGAGGAAATCTCATTAGACCTTTCATCTGAGGCAAACGAAGCCATGGAAACCGAAAACGTAACAACCATTAACGAATTGGCCTCCCTGACATTCCTCCAGGACAATGTCTCCCAACTCAAACCATGACCATCCCAGAAACCCAATCCCTAGGAATCCCTATACCTTCAGTGTCAACAATGGATTCAACTTTACCCGATACGGGGAATGTTGTTTCCATTGAGTCTGACACTGATACCGCCTCCCTGACATCAAATGACTATCAGACAAAAACTAAAAGAGCCCGGACAAAATACTTACCTACGATCACCGACAAAAATTCGAGACCTAGCAAACCTAGCCAAATACCATTACCCCGTAAATGACTTTGGACATTAAAATCGCTTCTATCAACATAGGAGGGATAAAATCAGCCGAGCGTCGACAAATACTCTTTAACTTTTGCAGGGATGGTAATTTTGACGTAGTGGGCCTGCAAGAGGTGGCATTTCATTCGTGTCCGATTATTGAAAGCTGCTACCACTTCTTGTCGAATGTTGGGCCCAATAAAAATGGGACAGCCTTTCTTGTTAAACATGGCTTGGACCATTCTCGACTTCTTCTTGATCCTGACGGCAGGCTGATGTCCATAGATTTCAATTCTTTTACTGTCATCAACATTTATGCTCCGTCAGGGAAACAGGCTAAGAAGGAGAGAAACAATTTTCTTCGTCGTACCATTCCTGCTTATGCTTCAACAACTCGGCTGCCCTTGGTGTTGATAGGCGATTTTAATTGCGTTGACGATATCCAGGATAGGAAACAAACCAAATCCCAATCCTGTCCTTCTAAAATAATTAACCTTGCTTTGAAGGAGATGATTGAGGGCTTGGAACTCATTGATATCTGGAAAAAGCTAAAGATAACTGAACCAGGCCATACTTTTCATCACCATGGTGGTTCTTCTCGACTTGATCGGATTTATGCTAGTAAGGCTTTTGCAGATAATTTTAGATCTATCTGCTTACAACATTTGTCTATTAGTGACCATCAGTCGATACAGTCTTCCTTTACATGCAATCTCAACATCCCTCATCTTGCAAAATCTACTGTTGGCTTATGGAAAATGAATGTTTTGATCTTGTTAGAAGAAGGTTTCCAAAGAACTGTCATTGATTTCATTGAACAATGCTCTAGTCATCCTCTAAGGCTAAGTAACGTAGCAAATTGGTGGGAGAGTGTCCTGAAACCGGGTATCAGACGCATCGCGATTGCATATTGCAAACAAAGGGCTAAAAGAATAAGAGAAACAAAGCTATTTTATCAGTCTTGCATGCAAGAGATGTCCCAAGCAGACACCTTTGATTGGGTTGCCTTTCAAGAGTTGAGAAACTACTCAAAGTCTTGGGAGGAGAGCACACTCAAAGGATTCGGAGTTCGATCCCGTTGCTTTGAGGGAGAAGAAAATGAGGATGCAACCATATTTCATGTTAGCCGTGCCAGAGAAAACTTTCGCAGATGTCGTATTGAGAAAATCATTGCCCCCAATGGCGAGTGCTTAACAACCAAAGAGGATGTCTCTAGAGAAATTGTTTCACATTTTACATCGATTTTTAAAAGTCAATCTTCTCCTGACATGCCAGCAGGGACTGGCTTTCTTGAGGGAGTAAAGGATTGCTGTAAAGTCTATCCAAACCTCACCGTACCTATTTCATCACTTGAAATTAAATCAGCCCTTATCCAAACCAAGAAGAACAAGTCTCCCGGTACCGATGGCATTCCCTACGAGTTTTATCTAGCGTTTTGGGATGAAATCGCTCATCACTTTCTGGATATGTTTAATCATATCCTGGAAAGGGGAACCTTAACGTCATCTCAGGGGCAAGCAGCGATAAGACTTATTCCTAAGTGTCAGGACGCGTGTGGGGTTTCAGACTTTCGGCCAATATCTCTCCTCAATTGTGATTATAAAATCATGGCATCTGTCTTAGCGAGACGATTGAGGCATACCCTTCCAGACACCATTGGACCTCACCAGAAAGGTGGGGTTCCTGGTCGATTAATTTTTGACAATCTATGCTTGTATAGGGATGTTATTCAATACGTTGATGACCGGGGATGCCATGATTCTTCTCAACCTTCGGTTCAAGGTATGGGCAATGCCATTGTCGGAGTAGACTTCGAGAAAGCTTACGACCTGGTTAACAGGGATGTCCTCTGGAGGATAATAGAGGTTATGGGTTACCCTTCTACTTTCGTTCGTTGGCTACAAACTATGTACTCGATAGCAGGAATTTCAATCCTCAACGGTACGGAAGTGGCAGGGGAGATTCATGACATCCAGTCCATCCGACAGGGATGTCCCCTTTCGATGCATCTGTTTGTCCTATATATCGAGCCCTTACTTGTCCGCTTGTCTCATGAACTCCAGGGTATTAGATTTTTTAATCGAAAACTTGTTGTCAGAGCCTTAGTTGATGACGTCACAATTTTTGTTTCATGTGACAATGATTTAGTAATTGCTGGAAAGGTTTTGGAACTTTTCTGTCAATGGACTAAGGCAAGGATGAATAAACAGAAAACAAAAGCCCTGGGACTCGGGAGGTGGCGAAATCGGGTACACTGGCCTTTGCCATGGTTGACGTCAACCGAGATTTTGCCCTTACTAGGAATTAAATTTTCTTCATCTATTTCAGAGACAGCCGACAGGGTCTGGAATCATGCATTTGGTCATTTGCAGGGTATTCTGCGAGAGAATGCCTCTCGTCGATTCACTCTCCATCAGAGAGTGAATTTTCTCAAGACGAAGGCTCTCTCCAGAACTGTTTACATAGCCCAAGTTCTCCAATGCAGTGACCAAATGGCTGATCGAATCTTGTCGGCTGTCATGACTTTTGTTTGGATAGGGAGGATAGAAAGGCCTCAGAGGTCGGTAGTTTACCGTCCTGTCAACCAGGGAGGATTGGGAATGATCAACACCACTTTGTTTTATCGTTCCCTATTTTTATGTCCCATATACAAAGTCCTTACCGGTCCTGATAGCCCACAAAGTTCTCTGCTCCGCTTCTGGTTATCCTTTCCTCTCCGCAACATGCTTCAGCTCTACAACAGAAACAAGCCAGCGGCAGTCATCGAGAGACCTTCTTACCTTCTGGAACCCCTGCGTCAGATCAAGGATCTACTTAGGGCAGGCATCCTGGCGCAGGGTAAACCAATTATTCATAGGAAAACCTATCGTCATTGGATCCAGGAGGTGAGTGGTCCGGGGAAGATAGAGATCCTGCGGCCCGATTTGGACTGGCCAAGTATCTGGAGGGAAATTGCAGCCTTACCAGCCAACGTCAAGGAAATGATGTTTCTCTTCAACCAGCGACTTCTACCAACACGAACTAGATGCCATCGGTTTGACTCCCTCGCCGACGAGAATTGCCAACTCTGTCATCAATTTCCAGAAACCGATGAGCATCTAGTCATCTACTGTCCACTTCGAAACAATGTTTGGAGCTGGTTGGAGGGAACAGTACGTCGCCATGGCTGCAAAACTCCTCCAGAAAACTTCATCCGTGGCGACATCGGGCCAACAAGACATCGCCGGACCATCTTCACTCTCGTGGCTGCCTACATCTACGCTACATGGAAGGAAAGGAGCCGTAACCGGATCCCAACAGAAGTGGAAGTGGAGAACTTATGGGTCTCCATTTTGCCCCCTCCTCAGAAATAATTGTTTTAAAAGTTTATTTTTGTTTTGTTTTGTTTTATTTGATATATTTTTTTTGCTTCGTCATTTTATCTTCTTATTTGTTAATTAAAAATAAGTCATTATGTGTCATCATATATCCCTTTAATTTCATAATCATTGTTTACGTTTTAAAAATCGTCTGCACCCAAAAAGCCATTCTGTTTGTTTTGTTTGTTTTGTTTTGTTTTTTTTGTTTGTCAACGGTTGCCATATCGCCTCAATTCATTAACCCCCCAAAATAGCGTTTTGTTAGTAAAACGAAGAATGAGAAAATATTGAAATAAAAGGAAATTTTAAAATAAAAAAAAAATTACGATGCAGGTGACCGGAGTTCGAATCACAATACGAGTTATTATTTATCATAACTTTTTTAAATTATAAAAATAAACTATTAAGTTTATTAAGTCGGATTTATATTATGATTATTTTTTAAATATTGTAGCGAACAGTTTTTCGAATAAGGGGGATCGCAGCATCACCTGAAAGGGAAGTTAGTGAGCGCCTTGAGCAAGGAAAAGAATTGGGGATTAGGCCGAAGGTCTCGACAGGAGCTTGCGTAGACGCAGGGACTCAGACTTCACCCGCGATCGGCCATTCAGCTTCGAATCTTGGAGCTGAATCCCAGAATCCGATTGGAAGCGTAGGTGCACAAACCCAGGTTTTTGTAATTACCAGAGGTTGCGAGCGCAACAGAAACCACGGGATAGTGGGATCGGAGAGCAATCGGTAGTCGACCCGGCGGGTACCTGTGAGAAGGTAGCTGGAAGAGGGCGGGCGTCGACGTACCACCTCGCTCTAGGTGGTGGGTCTGCTAATAGAGGCGAAATTGTCGAGAACGTGGTAAAAGGAACGTTCAACACCGAATCCCTTCAGTGGGATTCGGGTGATTTGCGTGAGATCTGGTTAGAACCCAGAAACTCAGAGGGGGTAGACTCTAACGAAGATCTAGGCGGATTAAGTTCCCAGGGTGTGAGATCTGGCTAGAACCGAGACACTCAGAGGGGGAAAGACTCTAACAAAGATCTAGACGAATTAAATTCCCAGGGTGGGAGAGGCCAGAGTGAGTCATCGGAAGATTCGCCAACAGGGACTTCGAGTGACAACGAGAGGGAATCAAGCAGCGAAGTCTCTAGCATTTCGAGCGTCCTTTCCTCCGTGCTACCTTTAGCGATGGCCCAGCGAGCATCGGCGCCGCAGTTGAAATACCGTGTTCCTCCAATTTTCTACGGGAAAAAGGACGAGGATGCAGCCGATTAGTTGGAGCGCTACGAAAGTACCGCTAAGTACAACCGTCTGGGGAACAACGAGAACGCAGAAAATTTTGGGATGCATCTGGATGGGGCAGCACGTAAGTAGTTCCTTTGTTCTTGCACTCCCACCGATTGGCAGGATACCCCAGAGGTGGCAGCGTCGCAAGGGGTGGCTGCTGTCCCGGTGGTGCCAAGAAGCTCCAAGCCAGCAGGGTATCGAGGAGTCGGGAATAGAGTACTTTTACGACGCAATCGACTTATAATGCCAAAGTTGATTATCTTTTTAGGGGACTGAAACCCACCTTGTTGGAGAAGATTTGGATCGTTAGCCCAAAAACGTCCGCAGAGTTTTTGGCAGCTCTAGAATTGCACTCGGAGGCCTCGGAATTAGTTAATCGACCCGACTGGGCCATTCTCGTCCTGGGCGTTGCGAAGGGTAAGGCGTCGCCTTAGTATTATGCGAGGGATGATATAGCTGGAGATGAGGGAGCGGTCCCTCAAAACCTCCGTCACGTTTGCGTCACGTCCGTCAGTCGGGAAACTGATTGGGCATAGGTGTGGAAAAGCAGGCCACATTGTATGCCGGAAAAGGTGAATGACAAATAGAAGGAGCCGGCGCGCCATCAGTGGGATAGGGGACGAGACGACCCGCAGGATGACAGGAAAGGGAGCCGGAAGGATGACAGAAAAGATCGCGAACAGATGGGGCAAATCTTGGAAAGAAGAGCGAGAGCCGTGAAGCCAGAGACAGTGACAGGATGAGCGTTGGGATAGTTTCGACCGACGAGGACAAATCCGAGAAACCCGCGATCCTGCTTATAGACTCCTCTCGTTTAATTAAAGAAACTGTAACCTGTCAGGGGTTGGATATCCGGGCCATAATCGACACTGGCACCGTATCGGCGGCATTTCCCGAATTACAGCGGAAGCCACAGAGGAAACGAGTGGAGAGGGATGGGCCGTCGTTGGTAATGGTAAACGGGCAGAAGACCACTGCACTAGGTGATATGGAGTTAGAGATCGAGCACCAGGGGAAAAGAGCCAGCAATAAAGTACTAGTACTCGAGATGAGAGGCCTCGAGTTGCTACTAGGGAATGATTTTCTTAGCCAGTGTAAAAGGTTTCACATCAACGATGAAGCGAGGCGCCCGGATTTGTTGCTAGGGACCCTAGTGGAGGATTTGGCTGAAGAGGTAGATCGCAGGTCAAGCCCCAAGATAGTAACCAAGAAAGCTTGAATGCTCCCTTCCCGGGTCATTGTTCCGGTGGAGATCGAAACGGCGAATTTGGATAAAGCAACCTGGATGAGCCCTCCGAACACTTCTCGCGGGTTAAGGGAGTTACCACGGGGAAGGTGCTAGTGTCAGCTAACCCCCTACTCGATTGCGTGCTCATCGTAAATTGAGCTAATAGTAAAACGTATTTGCGGGAGGGCACAGTGTTAGGGCAGATGGAAATCATTGATTCTTCAGTGGTGCCCATTGAGGAGGCGGAGCAGCAAAGAGGAAGCGGAGAGGAAGGTGTGGCTATCATGCAAATGTCCAAGGAAGCCCACCCGACTCTTCGTAGTCGGGCGCCATTCTCCGCGAAGGTTTTAGAAAGCAAGTTTCGACAGACCTCCGTGCCCTGGACGATGAGAAGCTGGTGGACGTACTCGAAAAGGAGGATGTGCCGAATGGCCGAACATCGAATTAACACGGGGACTGCAGCACCAGTGCACCAACCGCCCTACAAAAGCGCGTGGAAAGAGAGAGCAATAGTCCTGGAGCAGATTGGTGAAATGCTACAAAAAGGGGTGATCGAGCGCTCCAGTAGCTTCACCAGTTGTTTTCATAAAGAAAAAGGATGGGAGCTGGAGATTTTGCGTGGATTATCGTCGGCTAAACGCCATCTCGGTAAAGGACGTATATCCTTTGCCGAGAATAGAGGAAACGTTATCTAGCATAGGGAATGCTTGTATTTTTTAGTACAATCGATCTCGAGAGCGGGTGCTTTCAAGTACCCCTCAACGAGGCCGATAAAGAAGAGACGGCATTTGTGACCCCGGACGGTCTTTACCAGTTGTTGGTAATACCCTTTGGCTTGGCTTCGGCCCCAGGGATTTTCCAACGGATGATGGAATTAGTGCTAGCAGGTGTCAGGTGGACAATCTGTCTCGTCTACCTGGACGATATAATTATTTACGCTGCTGGAGAGCCGTCCTCCCTACAAAAAAGGGGTGATCGAAGACAAAATCCCACACAATTCCAAAGAGCAACCCGACCAAAAAAAGTTGAAAAACAGAACAGCCTAGAAACACCCATGTAGGATCGACCACGAGATTTTCATACAACAGCTGTCATGCGGAAGTGTGCATACAGAGGTTGGGTTAGACAAATTGCAGCTAGTGCTTGTTTTGATGCTTGAAACCTGCCATAAATCTTTTTTCTATACTGTGTTTGCGCATAACTTTAAATTTTATTTAAAGAAAAAGATTAGTATAAACATTACCGGAAAAAAAAAACACTTTTAAGTGAACCATTACTTCCATAGGATATTTCATTACAAACAGTTTGGAATTCTTTACTGTCAACATGTCTAATAGGCAGAAAGTTTCCTACCATATAATCAACAAGTTGCATAACAAACTATGCCTGCATAATAGTAATCTTAGGACGTTTGCCAGAAAGAGAATCTCTAATGATTGCTGGTTGAGAGAGTGATCCCGTAGGCAACTGGTTCATCCATGCAAATTGCATTCCTTTTAACACCCTTTCCTCCTTTCTTACATACCTCTTCAAATACATCAAACAAGCATAGATGCCTTGACTAAGGAAAAACGTAAGCGATTGTAAATAAATTAGGAAAACAAAAAAACATACATTCAAGGGCTTTTTTAGGTTATTTCTAGAGATGTCACTGCATGAAAGCAAAGACTCTTTACCGTCCTTATTTAGTGTATAAGGAGCAAATTTCTTGCATTTATACAATAAGTTTCCAACTTTAGAAGCTGGGCTACGAAATTCAAAAGAAACTTTCACAAACGTAAACGGGGGCTGACATTTTAAAGAACTATTTTTCGGTGGAAAAAAATGCAGATGAAGCATTGGTGTCGAGTATCGATCGATACTCTACCGATAGTGTTCCGATACCTGTTTTTGAAAGAAGCGCCGATAGTCTACCGATAGGCTACTGAGTATCGCTAGCGGCACCACTGTCTATCGAATATCTATCAATAGCGGTATCGAATCCGATCGTTAAAATAAAAATTTAATCAAAACTGACCACATATTCTGAGCCTTCTATATCGATACTCAACCCAGACTTCTTATAGTATTACATGGTCCATGATGCACTTCATTCCTTTTAGACCTTTCAATTGAGACGGATATTTTAGAACATCCGCACTTATGGTCTACCGCTGATACAATAGCAAGATCCTTTCTGTCTTCCACACACAATTCATATTAATAACTACATTCCACTCACAGCTTATATGTACTTCCATGTAATGCCTTGTTTTGTAATAATCGGAATGTCCTTTTTGTAAAAGAATAAAAGTTAATCCTGATTATCTCTTACATTAAAAGAATTCAGGTTTTAAGGTAATACTAATACTGTATGAGAATGTGAAATGCGTTAGCAGTCATGTTATTTACTTTTAAATTTATAGGCTGCAGTTGATGATGTTGGAAAAAACTGCCACCCTTAGCTCATCAGTACCTTCATTTTCCGACATTGAATACAAATTGGTCATTGTACTTGAGCTGAGATATTGGTTACGTTACAGCTACAGCCCTTTGACTTGATTTCGTGTAAAATATTCCTTATGCCACATGTTTTAAACTATTAACGGGTTGAAAAAGAAGGAGGTGAAAGCCAAGTTGCCTATCCAAATGAAAGGAAAATTGTGTTCGTTTATTGTTCATCATTTGGAAGCATTCTAATTTGTTTAGAAAGGGAGAAATCGAAAATAAAATTAAGTAAATTGTATTCATAAATCATGAAAAAATATGAACTGGACTTCAATTGGTGTAGTGAAGTGTAATTGATATGTTCACGCAAATTACAAGGATAAAAATGTGTGAAGAGATTTTGTTATGTTCGTGTTCCGTTCACTTTATGGGAGATCTCGTGCTAGGTGGGACTAGGAGGTTGGCGGACAAATTCCAATCGAGATATAAATAGCCGGATCATTTCAAGAAATCTATCAATCTGTTCAACGACCACGGGTGTCAATGTCACATCTCGAATTATTTTTGTTGTTTTGTTTTGTCATGGTAAACACCAATTTTTAAAAAGCACAGAATCTTTAATAAAAGGGAAATAGTCAACGATTACCCAGAAATGGCTTCCTGTTTTGGTTTTTTTGTTAAAGGTGCGATGACAACGTAGACAACAGCAACCTTTTCTCGATTTTAAAATGATAGTATATATTAGGGTAAAGGTTTTCTAACTACAATTTTTTGACGCGGATTAACCAGTAACCTTTTCGCGAAATAAGGCAATTCTTGATGATGTTTACGAAGAATACCTAGCAGCTTTCCGACTTGGTTAAGTGGAACGTAAAATTTGATTCTCCAGCGTCTTAAATTAGCTGTAAATGAATTTTGTTCGTCGTCACACGCGGAATCACCAGAGCCATCCCCAGATCATCCTTCGTCGCCAGAACATCAGCTACAGCCCAATTAAATTCGGCCATTTACATCAAATAAAAGCAAGTCACTATGTATATAACTTAACACTCCTTAGTACAACTCAGTTTACAGAATGTATACAATAATTATTATATTATACGTAAAAAGAATACAGTGTAGCGTCGAAGGATTCAACAACCCCTCGTGTAATAAATGATGTAATAACCATATTTACGTCAAAAACTTCTGCCGATTGTCCAATCAAACTGTCCGCAGCCTCATCGTCATCAGAAGTTTCATCGGCCGAATCGTATAGGTGATTTACATATTCAACATAAACACGCCTACGTCTTCTTGTCTAGATATCACAAACAACACTGTTTAAACAACAAAATCAAGTTCTGGAAAAAAGTCACAATATAACAATCATCAGGTGAATGTAGTCGCGGGTGAAAAAGGAAAGTGGTTATCTCTTCACAAAGATGAGTCACCTGTGCTTGAACCACGCTGCAACTGTGGTGAAAAAACTATCACGAGAAGTCGTCTCCAAGTAAAATTCGGAAATCCGCAGTCCGGAAGGGAAGTAATTCCCGCAATAGTATAAAACGCTGCCACGAATCTGCGTTAGATGAGTCTCCATCGGGTGAGCTGCCGGAGCTGGGCTCTGTTAAAAAAGTTCCCTGGTCTCCCTACAGGTCTTCCAACGCTTCTCTGAGTTTGGGTATATTGTGATTGTGAAAATTTGATATCTGAATAGTAAATAGGTTGTAACTGTTTGGAACTCGTATGTTCTAAATTTAACTAAGTTAATTTTTAAGTGAGATTTTTTTTTTCATTTTGATCATTTAATTAAAATGTTAATGTGTAGAAAACAGCCATAGCTTAGAGGTTAAAGCGTCTGACATATGAAGTTGAAACGAAGAGGCCTTGGGTTCAAACCCGATCAAATCTTTTTCTTTTTTCAGTGATAACGCCATTTTAATCCCAAATTTCTGGGGCTCAAAAATACCGATTTTAGAATTTAAAAATTTCCGATTTTAGGGCTGTTTTCCACAGCGATATTTTTCGGGATTTTATGTACCCGTTATGGCGGAATCGACTTTCGGGATTTATGACGCCCAAAAAGCGGGTCAAATTTTTAACAGTGAAATCCTTGACAATTCTCGACGCGGATGCAATCGTTGGCTGGGACCTCTTGAGTAACTAGGTAGGCCGTAGACATTACTTCTAGATCGACGAACCTCAACTGCAGCATGATTTCGTTACGCACACGTAACGAGCTGCGTCTCCATCAATTGGGTCAATTGGTGGAATTACGTGTACAATTCAATTGTCACACGAATGTTGTATTGTAACAAACACGAATGAATACAGCAAGTGCCAACATAAAATAAATGATGTTCTTAAATTAATCAAAAATTCATATTCCGGGTGTTTTCTGCGCATTTCATGAAACACGTTGATGTTTTGTCTCCCAATCCAATGGGGAGAACAACACCCTGAATATGAAAACGCGACAACTCTGCAGGTGCGGAAAAAAAGGGGAAAAAAGGATAAATTGATAAGTTCGATTTTCAAATTAAAATTCATTGGGTTAAATTTTAATGAAAAAATTTGAAAATGATGTATATTGTAGAACTAGCGTAGTTCTTTTTTTTGCATCTTTTCCCGTAGTTTTATTACAAATAGTTCACTAATAATAGGTCGCGAAAGTAGCCACATTTCCATAAGGCTCTCTCGCGTGTTCCCATACTTAGGGCTCGGATTAAAAACACCCCTTCCCGTGATCAAAAAAATCTTTAAAAAAATTACCTTATACCTGACCCCTATAACTCCCTACAAAAAAAAATTGGTTTTTTTTCCGACGAATACGCTGTATTTGGGAGCGCCGCGAAAATCGCCTTTTCCCATAAGGTTCTCTCGCGCGTTCCCATACTTTAGGTAGCCACTGTACATATTCCGTAAAACGGATTTTAAAATTCCAAATATCGGAATAGTCGTTTGTTTTCGTCACTCGTTCTGAAAAGTGGATTTTAAAATTGCGAATGTCGGAAAAATCGTCTGCTTTTCGATCACTCGTTCTGAAAATAGGCGACGGCTCCCTGTTTTTGGGTTGCCTTTCCGTATTATGGGTTCCCTTAATGGACGATTTTCGGAACCATTTTTAACAGTGTTCACTACAAACTTCGCCTACCCCAGACTCATTACTGGATATCAAAGTATCATCAGAAAATATTGAGCAGCTGCAAGCCTTCCAATCCTACGAAGTATTTGGAAAAAGATGCACACCAGTGATTGAAGTGCATTGAAGGAATTTGTGTCCACAATGGATGGAATGGAGTTGGTTCCATTACGCAAGGCCCCTGAACGAGTGGATTGTAAATCTCAAGCTGCCGAAAGAACAGCGGGTACCACCCACTGCTAGGAAAAAAGTGGGGGAAATCTAAATTGTGGTTATGATAAAAAAATTTTTACGTGAAGAAGTTGAGCTCCACTGTAACCGCAGCAGACCAACTTGGACACACATGAGATTTTGCATTCTTGGAGAACGCGCAACGCAGGATGTTTTATTCCTCTATTTTTGGGTACGTGGGTAGGCAGTAAATATGACAAAATAATACTACCGATTGATGGATTCAGTTTTTTCGTCTGGATAAGCACTAGAGGTATTAAACCCCGAAGGGAATGGAAACACCAATTCTTATAGGAATTCTGGATGCAAAAAAATTAAATTAATGGAGGTTTCATGGTCCCCTTATAGATGTCACAGAATTATACAATAAATTGATCTTATTTATTTACTGTCAGTGTCAAATCACTTATCAATAATTAAATAGAGGCAATTTCAACTAGAAAGAAAAATGAATAAAGTGTAACGTAAACTTTCGTTTTGCCATGGCTCTGCAAGCAATTCTGAAACCGAAGAAAGGATAACCAAATTAAATTTCTAATTTTTCCCCTCTCGCTCTATTCTCTACGTTAAATTTCCACGTGCCTTTTAGGGAGCATTTAAGGATTTTGAATGTGTCACGCGGTATTGATCTATTCTAATTGTCTTGTTCTTTCCTATGTTGAGCTGGAAAACAATACGAAAAATTTATGCCAAACTCTTCAAAAGCAAAAATGCTAAGTTTTAATGAACTGCCTCAAAATCTCCGCCCATATTTAACATAACGCAGCAAAAGAATTGTTTGATTGCTGGTTATAGATAATATTTCCGCATTACGCCTATAGATGTCACCAAGCTTGAAATTTCTGAAATTACAAATTAACAAGCTTGAGCAAAACAAACAACGAAGATTTCACATCGGGGACCAAGCGACAAATCTGCCTTGTTTTTGAGCAATTACCGTCATGTAGCTAATTGAACAGGAGGCCGGAGGCGACAGGCGCGGAGCCGCGGAGCGATTCTATAACTCCTTCGCAACTGAAAGTGCACGTTCACGTCTACAGGCATTCGTCTCGTCTTTTCTTAGTTGTAACCCTTGCGTTCTCAAGTAACGTCTAGTTTCTCCGGTTCAGCCCATGTGTGCCAAGATTACCCGCGCCTCCTCCTAGGTCTCATTTGCCGCTGTAGTCTATATCCTGTCATTTCATCTTCATTAGTCAAACAGACTGCGAAGGCCTGACGGACAACTTGTTCTAGGCTAATGAAAACATCAATACACTGTTTCGTTACTTTTTCTCTTTCCTGCAAATAGTTACCCATGCCTATACCCATACCTATTACCCATGAAGCACTGACTACTACAGAGATTCCCACTGAAAATGAAACTATTAAGGTATGCCGTGTGTAGAATTGTACAATTATTTCTTTCTACGGGCATTTTTGCTTTCGATAGGCTATCAATGAAAAGAAAAAGAAACCTTATGTTGGTTGCTCACAACAGGAAAACATTGTTTTTTTATCATAATAAACACACGTGATAAAACATAACCCGTTGTTCTTGCACCTAAATATCAGCACCGTGACATTTTTTTAAAATATCCATGATCTACTGTATATTACAACAAAAACAAAAAAACTTGTAATGCTCGTGCAGGAAAAGTCAAGCTATCTTTCATCATCGTCGTTCGTTTTATTTTTTAAATTTTTACTTATTTATTTTTTTTACTTTATTTTTTATTTATTATTATTATTGGTGTTTTTATTTATTTATTTTCTCTTTGCTTAACATGTGCGAGTACCTGATGACTGCTCTGGTCACATTTTCTTTAACGCCCTTCCTGTGAACTAACCCTGTTAGCATCCGGTTCAATTCCAATATTTTTTTTTTTTTTACTCTACCGCCCCGTTAGCAGCAGAGCCTTAATGAAGTAGGTTATTCGTTGCCAAGGGTTGTTTGGGGGAAACAACAACGTCGCAGGTTTCCAGTTCGGTTCGATTTTGGAACGTTGATGAGCCTGTCGTCGAGTTCACACTTCCCGCCCTCCGGTTTCTCGCCGCTTCACCCTCCTTTTCTATTTCATTTTTCCCCCTTTTTTTCACTGCTAGGGAGAAACAAAACATGGTACGTTACCGTTCGTGCATGTATAACTGTGTAAGTATGAACCTCATAAATCTATTTTTACGGTATAAATAAATCCAACTTCCAGCCCGCTGCCCGAAGTACGAGTGCTGTATATGGTTCGGTCCGAAGAAGAACCCATCCGCCAAACATATGATACTTATGATGGCGTGTCAAAACGTGTTTTCCACATCGTTGCTACCAACACGTGTCTCACACTAGACTATAGGCCCCAAATTGTACTTCTCGCCTGAATCTTTCGTCGTTGTTTGCGTGCGCCTTTTATAGGTATATGTTGTGTGAGATCTTCTGCTCATTTGGGGGTGGAATAAAGGCTTCTATTTTGTCGTCACCTTACAGTTAGGGTCGCCAAAGTTGTTTATGTGACCAAAGCCAGTGTATTCGAAATTATTTTACATTTTCTCGTTTACGTTGATGGATTTTTGTGTATGTGTTTGTATGTGTCAATGTGCGCGCGCGCGTGTGAGTGCGTCTGTGTCTGTTTTTCTTTCATTTGGGTTTTCTGAAACCTTATCTTGGAAGTCTCCTAACACAGTTCGACCAGCGTACGTTTTTCGGCTGTGGAGCTGTGTCGAACTATGAAAAAGTGCTTAAAGTGAACATAATGAGCGATTTTGCTTTTTCCTACCCGTATAAAATCCAAATCTTTGACTCGAAAATAAAAGCTTGTTTTCAGTTGTAGTACTATTAAACTTCAATGATATATTACCGATTTTCACGTTGCGCATAAATAAATTGGCTAGGAAATGGCAGTGCGCAGTAGTCGTGGAATGGACAGACTGTTACGCAACGATGACTACGGTCGAATTTCTATTTGATGGGGTTGGCTGCGCTACACGCCTATTGCGCACGTTCACGTAAAAAAAGCACGAAAAAAAACAGCTGACAACCCGTGACTGACGTTCCTGAATGATGAGCCACGCAGACGCATGGTATATAACCATAGGACTTGGAATCACTTTTTTCTTGTTCCCTTTTTCTCGGCCTGCTAACATTTCAAGCTGGCGTAGACTACACGATGATGATTATTGCACGTGGCAACCAAAAAACAGCTATTTTTCTTGTGAACCACAAGCACAGCTTTGAATTTCGCTGTTTTTCATACATACTAAAGAGCCAACATGATTTACAAAAGCATCTTCTGCAGTTTTCAGCAGCAAAAAGCTGTGACAAATGTTTCATGTCCTTCGTATTCTATTTCTAAAGCAAATTCAGACAAATCCCCAATTTTTATGGGTTTTTTTTTTCAAAACAATATGAATGCCAATTACAAAAATACACAATTCAGAATGTTGAAGATTTACTACTTCTCGATTACAACGTACAACGTATTAAAATTGCTTTTAATGGATTGAAAAGAAAACGAGTCAAACGGATGGACAAACGATTATCTAATTTATCAAGCTATTCACTTCAGGAGTAACTCAGAAAGACCTGTATACCCTGCACCAGCGCTGATGCGCAACTTGCTTCGCTGAATTTCCCAGGCTGAGTAGCTGACGAGAAATTTGTTAGCATCACATCCCCCATTCGGCAGCACCATCCCATACGAGGGGCTGTCATACTGAGTTTGATGGAGAACGTTGTTTACCCATAAGCAAAAGACTAGAGTGTACATTTTCTATCCATCCTCATTACATCAAGAATGCAATAGACCACACTGCGTAGAGTAGAGGGTTAAGATGGCAGTCTATGAACCAACGTTCTGGTTGCTGGAAGCCTAATCACGAGGGACATTCATAAACACTATTCACCTAATGTTAAGGCAATTAAATAGCTGCCATTATCATTATCCAAATATTTGCCGTCGCACCTATACGACTACGCCTTTGAAAAAAATTGTTCCTCGTTTTATAACATGGATAATGAAAACAGTGGTCTGAAAAATAAATGATTATTTGTACTCGGTGAGCTTTTACAGCACCGTGTGTGCATTCATAGCCTGAAATCCTCCCCCTCTTTTTTCTTATGACGTGGAAAAGAAACGGAAAAAAATCTCAAATTACTGGCTTTTTCCATTAAAAATGAGTTTAAGAAATGAAAAAATTTCAGTAGGGCATTTTATTCTGTACCGAGAACGATTTTCTTCATTGCTGGCCATCAGTTGGCAAAATAGAAATATATCAAACGGGCTCAAAGAGTACGTTCTGGACGGTATCGCTTTGTCATAAATCATCAATTATCTATGTACTTTCGAAACATTAAAAAAGGCCGTAGATTTTGATAGCGACAGATGATCTAGTATACGGCACTGCATTTTATTCTCGGGCGTAGAACTCATTTGCATTTACCAACTCTGTTATTATCCTAATTGCTAGGTGGTGCGTTCTTGTCCTGTTTTTGTGCTCGACTGCTGTTCGCAAGTGTTGAAACATGGGTATTTTCGTCTTGTTTAAGCATATACCCCGTCTGACAGGAAAACTTGCTATATAGCTACCGCAAGACTGTACAGGAGAAAACCTCTTTGCATCATCAGTAGAGGCTGACCAGGGAGATTTGAGCCAATAGGCGGTGTCCTCCTCTTTGTATTTTTTTTTTCTTCATCCCAAGTCTTTTTTTTTCTTTTGTACTCCAGTGTCGAACCGCTTGGGTCTGTCTGTTCGTCTCGGAAATTCTTTATGCATATAAATTTCCTTCCAGCCCCGAAATTTGCATACCTATCTTCAGACGAGCATGGCAGCAGTAGCTTGGTGTGTGTATGTGTGTGTGTATGTGTGTACTTCTGGCATAAAAGTGTGGAGCTACGAAAAAGAGGGAGGGAAAGAGGACGTCCAATCCATCTTTCCTTATCGCTGGGCGCACTTGCACCATAAGGGAACGACGGAGGTCTATGGAAAAAAAAAACAGCCAGAGGAAAACGAATCTCTTCTACATTTTATACTTTTGTTATGTTTCCTCTCTTGCCGCCTTCGCTCTCTGGTTGGCTGGTTTGTCGTATAGGGGTACCAATCCAACGGAATGGATGCTTCAGTTTCTGAAAGGCTCTTATCTTTTTCTTCTTCCTTTTCTCATTTTGTTTCATTTTTTTTTTTTTTTGGATGTTGTTGTTGTCAGTTTGGAATGGAAAGGTACGAAAGAGAGCATAGAATAACAGCAACGAAAAAAAAAAAACTAATCAAGCTCTTGGGCCTGCTGATCGTCGAATGATGACTGATCGGTACAGCCAGAGCGAAGTAATAGAGGCTGGCCACATACCTCCTACCCTGTAATTAAAGGGTGGCAAAAGAGGTTGAAATCCATTTGAAATTGGGATGCCCTCCCTCTTTGGCAATAATACCTGTGTAAACAAGATAGACTACAAACACCCCTTCATTTAACTACAAGTATCTCGAAGTAAGTAGGTTCGCAATGTATTGCTGTTTACGAATTTTTAATTTTTCCCTCGCATTTTTCATTTCGAGTTTAGCTTTCTCAAAACAGTTTCCTAAGGCACCTGGTGCCGCATTCTTTATACATGTGAGTTAAAATCGTTTTCGAAGCCAAAAATCCCATCCTTGTTTTGACGACAATTAGCCACAATGTATAAGCGAAAGCTCACATTCAAGATTCAATCGATTAGTTATTAAGAAATTAAAGAGTTCTTTTCAGAATGAAACGATCGGAATACAGAGCTGGTGGATGCAGACACGTTAGGGTAGCATTTGTGTGTATGCGTTTGTGTGATGTACGTACGAGGCGGGCGGAACGGCTTGTGTCGTTTGATACAGCTAGTGACAACAATTGCGCTTTTTCACACGGAGTCTATATGTTTGCGCCCACAAAAACCGACAAAAGACGACGACAACAAACAGACAAATATACAATCATACCTGAATATCCATTCTCACTCTTTTTTCTCTGGCGTTCGCTCATGGGGTGTGTGTGTGTTGTGTTGTGTGTGTTGCATACATCTATCCGGGATAGGAGTAATATACATTGGGCGAAACTATGGGAGAATAAAAAAGAGGAACCATGTGTAATATTTCCCGCCCTCCCGCTGTTCTACAGCTTAACCTGGCTGTAAAAAAAAGGTAAAATATTCATGGCGCAACGGACCTGAGGTGGAAAGCGAGGTGGAAAAATGAAAAGAGTATATTATGCGTGTATCTGGCTGCACTTAAAAATAGCCCGTCTTTCTGTCGCGGTATATATAGGCTACGCACCTCTGCAACTGTCTATTCAAATGTTTCTTTTCATTTTGTTTCCCGCTTAGGCTACCCAATGCCTCTCCCCAAACTTGTAAATCCTATATACAATAACAGTGATGCACACGTTGCTTATATCAAAATACGTAAACATTACTTTTATTTTTTATTTTTTGTCTTAGAGTTGGTACAACTGTACAAGCTACAGGTTCGCTCCACTTGACACTATTGTAAGAATAAAGGTACCGTACGTTGTTTAGTGGCGATTTTTTTATCTTGTTTTGTTTTTTTTGTTTGTTTTTTTTCGTAATAAAATATCCAATAAATTTCTTTATAAAATTAGCTTTAAAACCATTTATCAAAGTTTCAGGTTCACTTTAATAAGCCAAATTTGAGCTAGATTACAATCCGTAATACATTATAGTGTGAATCGTCCGCCTTAAAGTTAACCATAAAGGCAAATGCTGCATTGAAAAATTCCATACGTGCTTCTTTGCTGTATATTTTTTTTAACAAGGGGCGTTCACCGTGCGAACTCGAGACACCCTACCGTGTTTTTTAATAGCCATCTTAGGTACACGCACAGTGATATGCATCTTGACAGTGCACACACGAGTTTATGCAAAACGACACTGAACAGTTTCATTAAATGCATTACAGCTTGTGGCGTTAATAAGGCATGAATTCGTTCGTTCTCACACGTGTACTATGTTTGAATGAATGCATTTTTAATTTTTTGTTTAGCACAAATGTAAATTTTTGTTACTTTTGGCATTTCCAACTGGTAATTGGTAACCAGTGTAGACTACATTTACTGATGTACAGTTTTAGGTAGGGGAGGGTGGGGCTATTTGGTACAATTTTTTTATTTTCTTCTCTCGTTTCTTTAATTTTTCAAATTTTGACATCCGAAAACATGTAAAAGAAAGTTCAGATAACCAGCTTTCTCGTGCTATTTTTTAATTTGATCTACGTTAAAGATTTCATATCGAAATCAACGTTCAAACACGAAAAAAAAAATGTGTCTACATGCCCCCTAACAGGGCAAGTTGGCAGTGGTGGTGGGGTAAGTTGGCCCCATGTATTTCAAATGGGAATTTCAGTCAAAAATTGATGCTGTAAACAAACTAGAATAACATTACAATAAATGAAAATTTTGTAGTTATTTCAGCGTGGGAAACTCAGAAATGAGTTGTGATAGCTTACATAAAGATTAATAGCGTTAAATCCAAAAAATAAAAAAATACTATACACATGCATGTATGATTCATATGCCAACATGCCCCATGTTGAAATTTGCCAACTTGCCCCGACCCAGGCTGTATTCAAATTACGAAGATTATTACTAATTTATAATTGATTAAAACAAATCCATTGTTACAGTTCAATAGAGGACAAAATTTTCTATAATACTCATATTTTTTAAAAATTATATGCGTATCAGGTAATGATATAATAGATGAATACCGAGCGCGCAACTATTGTGAATTTGATGCAAAAAATTTCATTAATTTCTATTTCCTAAACTATTTGCGATAAAGCTTTGAAATTTCGCACAAAGGTGCGCACGATAAACATCTTTGACCACGAATTATTTCAATAAAATCGCTTGCACACAATTCTTTTAAATTAAGAATTGCAAACTTGCCCTCCTACCAACTAGCCCCACTCTCCCCTAATTGATGCGTTTGGGTGTTTTTGGTTGAGCCCACTATAGACAAATATTCACATGCAATTTATATATGCCTGCGTGATTTATCCGCACCTTGCAATGATCTTTACGTCCGCTTGCGTATGTAGGACGTACTACACAACAAGATCGTGCTCCCCGCAGCGAGATCTACGATTATCTGTTTCAACTGGGTTTAATGTGAAACACAACGCTTAAACCTAGATATGATTCTGTCGATCCCACTCCCGTTTCTTTAAAGGAACATATGTTATTTTCTAGCAAATGTTATCTAAAATGCTACTTCTGTACATAGTATTTACTGTTTTACAAGTGAATACGGAGGAGCTGTGTACAGCGTGGTCAGGCATTTCCCTCTTTTGCTAAATTGACGGCAATTCAAACATAGATCGGAGGCTATAATGTGCAACGACATTACTAGGGGAACAAAACACTAGTGTATTTTTAGATAAAACAATGCTCCCTCGATGTCGCTAGGTAAATATCGACGACCTACATACACGGATTTAATTGTAATACATGTACGTTCAACCTTCATTGTGAGCTATCATCGTAACTCGGTCCAAGAGAAGAGTCAGATAAAAAAAAAGAGAGAACAAAAACAGGGTGTGGGGAAATGAAAAAAAACAAAACAAAACAAAACAAAAAAAAGTCGGGGGAAGTAAAAAAGAAAAGGCCACATGTGCGTGCTCCTGCGCAGAGGAAAATGAAAAAGACAGGAGGGATATAAAAATACACGATGGGCCTACTGGGGCTCTTGGCCAGGATAGCAAGTTTGTGATCGGCTCAGCGTCGTAAATCCTTGGGGCTTCCAATCCTTCTATTTCGCTTGATATCACCCCAGAGACAAAGCACGAGCAGCAGAAACAGTGGCCTTCTATTCTCTATTGTTGGCTTTTTTTTTCTTTTTTCCTTTTTTTTTTTCGTTTTATTTCCTTTCTCCTCCCGAAATATAAATCCCGGCACAAGCATTATATAGAGCTCTGCATAGTCCCCTTTGCTAGCCTATACACGCACTGACACAGTATATATGTGCAGGGCACATGCAGAGACCATTGAGTCTTTTGCTAGTCCTCCATTCCTCGTTACTACACTCCTGATGTTCATATACTGCGCCGCTGACACCGCCGCGTTGTCCTAAAGTCTGCGGCAAGGAAGAAACAAAAAGACTATTTGTATACGTATATATAGTCATTGGAGACGCGCGAGATCAATGGCTAGCTGACCAAGTGTTGAGGAGGGACTGATCAACACAGACAACTTGTCACAGCCTAAAATCCCTGCTAACATGGGCTGCAAAAAGACACAGGGTGTCCTACTTATTTTTCCGGTGAATGCAATACATATACATGTAAAGTTGGTGCTTTATAGCTACGCACAAGGTTTGATTTGTGAAATTCAAGGGGAGGCTGGTTCACGTTCGTTGTTGCGCTTGGCTTTAAAAACAGGCTGTACACCATAGGCGGTTGAAATTGGATTCGATCGGGAATCGCTGACGTGACTCACGTGGACGTCGTCTGGCATCGATCTATAGAAAATGGATAAGATTGCTATGTTATTCATAGTATTCACGATGCGTATAGTCTGTGTATATGCGGCAGAGCTTGTCTGCATAGCATCGACTCGTCGGCTTCTAATCAAATAATTTAGCGATCAAATAAATCAGCCCGAAATTCATCCGCTTGTATACATCTATTCTCCTATTACCTTGTTTATAAATATAAAACGGGCTAGAGAACCTGAGTGGGAGAATGCTATAATATAGACTTGCTATAGGGCTGCGAGAAAGAACGAAAGACTCGGAGAATTCTCACGCCGTTTCTCACCACACGAAATCACCGTGTGTTCTATCTACGGAACGAATCGAGATTCAACGCATTCACCAAACTACCTAAAAGGTCAACTCTTAAAAACTGGTGTGTGTGTGTGTGTGTATATATATATGTGTGTGTATGTGTGTGTGTGTTTTGAAGCTGATGGGAATACAACCGAAACACCTGCTGAGCAGAGTTTTGCCGCGCTGCGGTATCGAAGCGCGCCGCTGGTAATGTACACGACATTTTACCCCCGACTGCGAAATAGTTTTCGAAGCTCTCAAGTATTAAAAAAAAAAAAAAAAAAAAAGAAAAAAAAAAGGCTTAAACAACAGCTCGATACCCCAAACAAGTCCGGACTGGGGAGCAGGCTATATCAATTTGTTAAGTCGAATATAGAATCCTCTATAACTGCAGGAGATGTAAGATCTTTTCTGTTTTGTAGGCTTTAAATTTCCAAGCGTATACATTGTAAAATCCGTCGAATACACCCTATAGAAGTACAATAAAGCCAACAAAATACATCAACTGCGTTTCATAGCATGCCACAACCAATAACCACCAAGAATAAAGATCGTTCCCAATAAGCGTGTGGCTATATACAGTGCTCCGTGCTGTACCAACTGAAAGAAACGAAAGCCTGGAATCATCTTATAGACTTCGTGAATAAAGCTCTATTAGTTTATAGTCTCAAGAAATCATTTGGAAAATTTGTTTGGGATTCGGTTCAAGTAAAATCGTATGGAAAGGCGTGTCATCACGAGGGCCGTTTGTTTCACTTTTGAAAACTTGTTGAGAAATCGTGTGAACATTTCGAGGAAAATTGCGCATACAAGACTTTCCATGTGAAAAACTTAAAGTTGAACGACAGACTACATGTTCTTGTCGTTTCCCTCTATGCCTTGTTTGATTATTCAAGCGAACGACCTATAAGCCCTTCCTGGCCGACTAGAAGGAAGCAATGGCTGACGTTGGCGGAAATGAGAAGATCAACAGATTTCGGGGCCTGTAATACATCGGGGGACCGTCGCTCACGCGTCACTCTCATCTGTTGGCTTCCTTTTTCATCCACAACTTCCCCTCCTTGAAAGCTGTCTATATTCTTTTACGTTTTAGATTCGCAGCAAAGAACGGTAACTATCTACGTCTAGATTATGGACGATAAATGAAAGGTATTGGCGCGAATATGTAAATATCGTTCGTTCACTCGTCTCCTGTTTTTCCCATGGCAGTTGAAAGGCCCATTTAAGATACTTTCGAAATTTGATTGATATCCAATTAGAAATGTTATTTTTTTAAATACAAACCGGGTAAACAACGATAGTTTTCAAGGGACCAAAATATGCAAATGCATGAGGCTCGTTCGACGTCAAAAGGCAGAAGAAAAAAAAAAGAAAAGAAAGAGTAATCGCATGAAAGGAACAAAAGAAGCGCAAGTAAGCGCAGGCTGAAAACGGTACGGGCGATCCGCGGATAGAACATAGAAGTCAAATAATTCGAAGATGAGTTTCTTCTGCGTTTTTGTGCCCCATCTTTCTAACGTTTTCCCTTGTAGATTTACATTTTCTAGACGCCAGGGCTCTGCCACTAGATATCCTAGGTCGCTCGCAGAAGGCAAAATTCGATTTAGTGTTGCCCTTGTATCCGTGGAACAAATAATGGAACGAAGGCTACTGTAGCAATTGGAGAGCAACACATCCATCATATGTTCTCGACCAGTTTTTTTTCCAACCGTGCACACGGTAGACTTGGGTAGAGCATCAAAATGGGAGGTGGGTTCATCAACAGGCAGTTTTATACTCGATCTGCTAGCAGGCCTCGCATAACGAATGCAAGTTGAAAGTCAGTAGTGATTGACGGCCCATCGAATAGATTCCTCACTCGTCTGTATTTTTACCTCGCTATAACATAAAACTGCACCAGTCTTAAGTGCCAGCGCGGCTAGAGTTTCAAATTCAGCCCCCATTGTGTCTGCCTCTATACCCTAAACACTTGAGCAAGTTTTTCAATCTCATAGTGGCCAGGTTCTTTTCACGGTACTACCAAACTGTATGATTTTATTTATTTATTTTTTTTTTTTATTTTCCTTTTTTTTTTTAAGGTAAAGCACGTGTATAATGTTCCGGGTGATTTTCCAGCTGACAGAAACTATCAGCTGTTGCTGTCATCTGACATCCCACTCCCTCCCTCGTCCCAGAAACCTTTCGGAAGAAGCAACGTGTGCATGTGACAAGTCCGAGATTCCCCAAGGAGGAGCTTATTTATAGGTAGCATGAATCAAGAATGAATCACACAGGCTACGGTTTGCAAGTTTGCACGTTCCGGCAATTTCTCATTTAGGAAAAAAGAAAAAAAGAAAGAAACACAAGAATTGATTTTGATGAAATCACAATCGTGTCTGAACATGGAAATTAGTGCTGTTTAACGTACAAACAGATTTTCTATGTAAAAAAAAATAAGGTTACTCGTTTCTATTACTCGACTGTATGAAAATAAGTTACTCTTTATAACACATGTAGACATGTAGACAATCTACGTTGTATCTTGTCTAGTCTCTCTTTCCCAGTGCCCCTCATGTTGTCCCTTTTTTTTTCCTGTTTCTATTTGATGTACGCGCTAGTCATTTCAAAGGCATCATGCATTTAGATTGGCTCATTAGGAACATCTCTTGCGATGCTGACTGCCTTACACGTACGGTAAGGTGATGCAACTACAGTGCAACGGTGAGCTTCAGTGTTATTCCGTAACACAAAAATAAAATAAAAAATAAACAGAAGCCTAAGATATTTTTCTTCTTCTTTTTCTTCTGCTTCTCCAATTTTTGGGTGTTTTTTAATTTTTATGTTTAAGTCCTCGTCACACTACATACTATGTAAAACACCATGTTTCATGGCTCTCGACTGACCCTACACCGAACTAGTCAGATCTTTATGAGATCTGGTCGTTTAACAGAAAGAATTCATCGATAGTCTCTTTTTATTATCTATGCTGTGTTCGTTTTGCATCTTTTGATTGTTTAGCTGTTGCTCACGTAATGCGTGAAAGAGAAAAAAAAACCAGAAAAAACCGATTGTTCTTTATTTTATTTATCTTTTACCAAGACACCACAGCAAAGCACGGTAGCAAGCGTGATTTCCGGCTGTCATTTTTTTTTAGGCAAACTCGGAGCTTTGTAATGGTATAAGAGTAGCTAATGTCCCAAAACCCAACCCGATGAAATAACCAAACAAGACATAATGCAAACTAAGATGGTCGCCCCCAAAATCAATAGTTCATCGTGCAACATCTGCACAAGGATGACGTACAGTAGATAATATACCTGTGCGTATGTTCTAACATGTCACCAACAGATTAAGCGAATAAAGCCCAATTCCACTGCCTTGATTTTCAAAAAAATAGAAAGCACAAAGAGTTTGCTAATTTTGTCATTCTCTTTTAACATCAACTCAAAAAAAAAAGAAAAGAAAAGGGGGGAATGGGAGTTACCGTGCCCCAGTTGCACTGATAAGTTTGCACAACATACGAACGGAGGCGTCAATGTGTTTACTTGTTTGCCGTGGCATTGAGCAGCCAAAGAGGTCACGTGCTACCAACTTGATGTCTAAATAAGAAAAGCAGTGGGTGACGCAAAAGACAAATTTTCGGCAAGTCACCGTTCCTTTGTCGTCGAGTTAACCCGGAACGATTGACGCCTCAAAGATTTTCCCTCTTTTATATGTCCACACAGTTCTCTCTTCTTCTCTTGACACGACCTGTCTCTGTGCATGTAGTGTGCATGAATATATCTAAATCCCTCCTTTTGCCTCCCCCCCCCCACCCCCTCTTCTCGCTATCGTGGTAGTCTCGTTCAATTTCCCCGCCTGCAAGTGAAGGGTGCGATCTAATGCCGAGCGGAAATTTTCTGGCCGTGACAGCGTGTACGCTCCACTCGCTAGGCGTCATTCTCTTCCTCTACCACCAGTGTTGATCGCTTTTTTTTCCCTTTCCATTTTTCGCTGCTAAATAAGGGCCCCGAGAAAATCAAGGATCTCTTTAAAAGTGGAAAATGATCAAATGGCACACACACGCACAAAAAAATCCATGCACTTCCAAGAAAGAAGAGCATCTAACTAAATAATAGTAAGGACTAAATAAAATTATTGGCAGTTATGCACACGTGTTATAAAGTCATTGCAGATAGTGCTTTGCATCAACCGATATCATTGAACAGTTTGAACAGAGAATGTGTGAAAATTTGAAAAGCTTACGAAACGAATCCCCCTTATTTTTTCAAAAAAGATCACAAACGTATGAAAAAGCCTTACTTTGAAAGTACACAAATGCCAAATTTTTAGGCAAGAAAATCGTAATTTTTTAGTTCAAGAATTTCAAAAAAATCCCTTTCGACTGGAGAATTAGTCATGATTCTAGAATTTTATCCCTTCGCCAAAAGAGCTCTACACCAGTCGACGTCAGCGGCAACATCGAACTTGCAAAATCAAAAGGTTTTATTTAATTTCTGGGCTTTCAAAAGTAGTTGAATGAATGGAAGTAAATTAAGAAGCGTAGATGAAGAGAAGTGTAAAACCATGAAAGTGGGGAAACCATAACAAAACAAACGCGCATGACAAATAAAGTCCATGAGCGAATGCGAAAGTAATTACCAAGTGGTAATTGTAATTTGTGTATTTTCGGTAGCAACAATCTCACAGGTGAAGACGAACGAGCTTCTCACGCATTGGTTTTCAAGACAAAATTCAGAGAGTGTGTGGGTCGATGCATCCTGAATGCAATTTATCGCGTCTTCAAAAATATGTTTCGTAAATACTTTTCGGCCACGTTTGAGATATCGTGGACGTTAAGTTTCCCAAAAAAGGGTTTCCCATTTAATAATCCACTCGAGTAAAACAGTCAACTTCAAGCCTCAGCAATTCTGATCTCCGTTTGGTAACTTCGTGAAAGGCCTTGAGAGCTAGCCGGCGAAGACATTACATGAAAGAGTGTTCGACAATTCACCTTTCCGATGCAGGTTTACATAGTAGGTGTGTAGGCATCGCGTTGGTACTGAAGGGCAATAAAAGAAGGGGAGAAAAATAAAATGCCATTGCACACAAGACACAGTATTTTTTGATACTTTCGACTTCGTGTGGAAAGCGTATAAATGGAGGGGGGAAAACAACAACAACAACACAAAACAAAAAAACGAAAAAAACGAAACAGAATCGATGAGAGAAAAAACAAGCGAGATAGTGGCGGATGGTAGAGAGCGGGAAACAAAGAGGAAGAGGAGGTGCAGCAGAGAGAAGAATGCGGCCTAGTCACGCAAAGGGGAGGATACCGACTGACGTTTCCATTTGGAAAGAGCGTGATTGGTGACTCCCTCGGGATAAATGCAGCTCAGACATTGAACAGAAGAGTCGTCTATGCTGGGAGACATGCCGGAATACGTTCAAAGTTACGCTCACCCATAAGATTGGTGCAGACATACACATACACGTACACACATACACACACACACACACAAGCACACAAATATGGGGGAAAAAGAAACAAAAAAAAATGAAAAAAAAAAAAATGAAAAGCTGGCAAACGACCCAAACATAGCGACCATGCCAGTTACTGATGGCGAAACTCGACAACAAATATGCATTAGACCAAGTGCTTAACACGTGTGACCTTCCGTCCGTATATCTGTTCCTGTCTTAATTTTTTTTTAGGGGGGTTGGGGGGGGGGCTCTCGGATGTGTGAGTTTCAAGAGTGTCGAAGAAACAAAAAATACGAAGAATGTCACGCCGTCACGAATGCCAAGCGAAGAACACAAAATAATTTACGAGTATCTCACTTGCTAAACTAATCACGAAAATACTCTGCATTTTTGAAGTTGACGTCGATTACTTTCTGAGTTAAGAAAAATCTGAATTTACCCAACTTAGAATAATTCGTAGGCCACGAAACTAAAAATCTTATCTTCGAACAATACCCCGTCGTATTCGTCGATTACTTCTTCAGCAAAGATTTTAAGATGAGCGTGTACATTTATCCAACCTCGTTCGTCTAGCGATCCCGGACGTAGGTCCATGGATCTCCCATATTGATGATTGGCGCGCCCCTCCTTGTTAGGAGATCGCGTCGCCAGTTGTGGGGAAAAAATTCAAGCACATAAAGCATCATAATGATTAAAGCCAAAATCACCTCATTCATCTAGAGAGTCCCAAAAGTGTTGAGTATTTTAAGGCGATGCGGTAATGAAACTACATTTGAAAGGCCTTGATCAGGAAACGAAAAGTAATTTTTAAACATGAGAAAAAAACGTTGGCTACGTTGCTTTTTATAAAAGCTTTTAGTCGAAAAACAATTTGATGGGTGAGAAACTTGGGAGAAGTTATCTTGGGAAACGTCATATACATCAGAGTATAAGCTTCGAAAGTTTGATACAGAAACATGAATGCGTTCTAAACATGTCTTTTTGTTTTTAGTCATTCTTGTTTGTTTTGCAAATGATTCGCCCTTTCTTTAAAAAACTTATCGTGTTTCGCATCCAAATTTAATGGCTGGTCATGTTAAGGCTTCTACATCTCGTTTTCATAGAAAATGTTATCACCAAAGATCTTCGAACTTCATATCATATTACCATATCCTAAATCTAGACCTTTGCTGGAAATGGAACGTTTTCAGAACTATAGCGCGTTGAAAGGTAGATTAGCTAAATCGTACAGCAGATAAGAATTATACAAAATATATGCAAGCAGGAGAAATATTTATTTTAGGTAAGTTACGTTAACTGCCAATCTTATCTTTAACTTCCCTTACAAAAGAAGCGATCCCTTCGTTAATCTTTCGTACGAAGAGAGGTTGACAAAATATAAGTGTAGTACGCCTATCCCCAACAAAAGCGTTGCATAAGAATAGACGGCATAGAAGCTACCAGATTATTATTTTTCTTCGTCTAATCTTCTTTCTTTATACTTACGCTTTTTTCTTTTCACTCGCCCTCGCGTCTCGCTTGCCCTGCTGCCTCCGCCCTCTTAACCTTTCTTTTTGATTTTTTTTCTCTCTCCTTTTTTCTTTTATATTTTTTAAGCACATACTAGATGCGCCAGTCAATATTTGGCAAAGAGTGTTGTCATGACGACGTTTTTTTTCTCTGAAGAAGAAGAAGAAGAAGAGAACGGTATTGTACATCGTAAAAAGTCGGATGAAGATGACTCGTTCAAGAGCGAACGAAGGGACTGGTTGGTTGCCATAGCGATTACATTTCCTCTCCGACTTTTCAGCCCGTCTTCCTATTGGTCCTTATGGCCCAGTGAGGGTGTTAACCTGTCTCCGTATTTTGCCTGCTAATAGTTATTGTTGATCGAAAAAAAACCTGTAACAATGCGATTCAAGTCCATTCGCAGCAAAACGAGAAAAAGAGAAAGAAAAATAAATTTTAAAAAAGAAAGGAAAAAAAAATAGAGGAAAAGAAAACGACAACGGGTGTGTATTGAAGCATAAAGCTAGGCGTATAAGCCATCACTGCACGGCGTGTGCTATAGAAAGATTCCAAGTTGGATTGAGACACTTGTCACGTCGTTGGACGTTACCAAAGATAACACAGAAAGCAATCAGACTAAAGCATTTTCATTTTTGGTATTTCACAGCTTTCACCATCGAGCTCGATCTCTTTCACGAAAATAATCTTTAAGGTTGAATTCCAAACATAAGAAGGCGACAAAATAAAATTTGAAACAGGGCTCCATTAAGCGGATTGGGTAATGATTATAGATGTGTGATTTTCGTGGACTGCTCTGGCGGGGTGTAACGAATAAAAATAATAGAAGTGTTTACAAAGGTTTTTTTTCGATCGGGCGGTCTATTGTTTCCTTCTACTCTGGCAAACAAAAGGACTCGTAAAGATATACTCTCGTCGGAATGTTGAATATTCAGGACGTCGCTATGCGCTGGCTAGTGTGATCCTGAAGTTTAAATGCTATAAGGCACCAACACAGCACGGAATGTAAGGCATTCGCAATATCTTTCGAACATATTGATCGTAGATAACGAAGATCGAATTTGTCTCGCCCAATTGGAAAATCGACGTTAACAGAAACATCAAATATTCAACTGGTAAGAATCATTCGTTGGCTGTGGGGCCAACATCAACATCGATTTTTTTGGGGTGTGGGTTTTACATGGTGGGCCATATAAAAATAGAATTTATCGGCTTTCACACCGCCCCTAAATTAAACATGGCAAGTCTGAAGAAATCCAAATTAGAAAGACACAACTACATGGTAGTTTGAAAAAAAAAATCCAATGCTGGAGGTTGAGTGGAAAATACGTTTTGGCTGAATTGCTGGAAATAACTAAAGGTGATAAAATATATATTTTTTTAGGGGGGGGGGGGTGGTAGAATACCTCAAACGCGGGCATATGCCATAATAATCGCAGTTTTCATTTCATTTGTTTCTTTACCTCCTATTTATCATGTCATAAAACTTCGCACTCATCGGATCTCACTACTTGTGAGCACATAGGCCTACATCGAATGTGATTCCGCACAAATTAATTATTGTGTCGCCAAATAGATTCGATTGGCATAGCCTAGCAGTGAACTTTCATTTTCCTGTATTTTTTTCTCTTCCAACATTTTTTGTTTAAAATTTTTTTTTACTCCGACTAGTCGACGGCTTCATCTCTAGTTGTTAGGATACCGTCGTTTTTTATTAATTTGGCCAATGTGTTTATTAAAACAAAAAGGACGCATTTTCCGGAGAACCGTATTCGGACGTCCTTTCTGAATAAGGATGTGGGCGGTCGTTGTATGGCAATAGGGAATTATGCATCAAAGAGTAATGAACCGTCTCGATTTGCCTGTGTTTATAGTTGAATGGTTTCTCGTAGTCTTCTCTTTATCTCGTCAAGGATGCTGTCAAACTTGGTGAAATGAAGACGCTTCGGCATCGGAAAATTGTGTGTATCTCGAATGAGCTCGCCCGTTTCTTTCGCGTGTACGATGTATTGAATGCGAGCCACCACACGTAGGCCTAAAAGTATAAGGAAACCAAATGTTTTTAAATTCTATGTATCATCGAACAGCAGGTTTCTCTTTCCCTTTTGTGCGGCCACTTGCTTTATTCCAAACCAAAATAAGCTATCGGTAGGGGGCCGTTCCTCTGTGTATATATACCTTGTTTTCCTTTTTCTTTGAAGTTTTTTTTTTTTTTTTTTTTTCTTGTTTTTTCTTTGTCTTTTTGTTTTTTTTTCCCTCTGTGTTTCTTTGGAGTGTATCTATATCCAAGTTTGGATACGTTTATGCATACAACGATTTCGTCGTTCTTGGGTGTTGCTTTCTTCAACAACTCAGTTTTTTTCCCCGTGTACTTTCAAAATAATGCACCAAGAAAACGAAATATAAAAGAGCTCTCAAATATTCAATGTCCATCTCCGAATTTTAAAAAGATGACTAAAATACAATTACGTCATGGCAAATGTGCACGGTGCTACATAGCTTTTCATCTAGCAATCGATAAGAACAGTTGACGATTGGTAAAACAAAATTTTTTAAAGTTAAATCGTCAAAAATTTGTTTAGGTGTAGGCTACACACCATGCAGAGTAGTATATAGGGAGTCCAGATAATAGAGAAACTATATTTCGAATAATTTTCCAGAAGTTACGTCGAATGCGTAAAATTCCCTCGTACAGTATATTTCCAGGCTGCACGATCGAGACCTTATAAGTTGAAAGACACTCGTACAGTGTGAAGGCTGTTTTGTTCGGGAGTTTATTGTAAGTAGAATATCCTGACGCTGTTGGACACCCGCAGACCATCAGACGCTACCGACAACAGAAGTCCCGTAATTCGAGGAGTTGAGAACTTCAGAAGTTCAGATACCTTTTTTTTTTCCTTCCTCTTTTTTTCCTTCTTTATTTCTCTTTCTCTCTCTCTTTCTTTTTCTCCTTTTTTTCTAAATCGCAGCTTCGTGTCACTGTGGGAGTTCGGCTCGACTCCGTCACCACAGGAGATCACGGGCGTCTTTATACATCCAGGCAGCTTCCTTTTTCTCCCCTCCAATACTACTGCTTCCCTGTAACGTAAACTTAACTATATACCTCAACATGTTATTTTATTTTATTGTTATTTTTTTGTTGGTAGGAAATATTCATCGATGAAGGGAACCAAAGACAAAACTGATGTTCAATTTCCCCCCCAAAACATATTCGACTGGTAGCGCTTTCTTAACTCATGTGTATAAAACGAGGGTTTTCTTATTCGGGATAGACGCTGAATAGCATCGGAAAAAAAACTATGGGTGTTGCCGGAGTTTGAAACATGACCGGTTTTCTCTATTCTGAAACTTTTCGATTCGAAAACGAAAAAAAAGGGGGAAATTTCATTCTTTATGACGGCTATATTTCCAGATATATTTCCGAGTGCTTTCGACGTTCACGTGGGCTGCTGATTTACTTTATTTCTTGGTTTTTTGCTGACTGATTTTCAGTCTTGCTTTTTTTTTTTTATCTAAGACTTGTTTTTTACTCAGCGATACATGAGAACTCTGATTTTGCTATATGCGGACGACGTGAACGGATGCAGTGAACATCGCCATTACGTACACACGAAAGAGCACCCGTGGCTATTTATTCATATTCGAATTGCTTGTATAAGTACATCACACACACACATCCCCCTACGCAAAGTGAGAATTGGAACGGCTAACGAAATTGTCCTTCCTCGCTCTGGCTTGTCGTTTGGATAGGAAGTTATTTACCCGTGTGCCCCTCAAATCTAACGCAAAACTAGATAATCTCGTTGAGCCTTTTAGTCGACTAGGTGAGGGGGCCCCATATTGTAATTCTCTTATCAAAACTCGACGTCATAATGATATTTGCATGAAGGGCTGTTGTAGAGGAAACAGTTGTGATGCTTGGCAATGGTAATCATGCGGACCAGCCATCGCTCGTCAAGTCCGGACCTTTTTTGCGAGACTGTCTCCCCCTTTGGCCATCAACGCGCTCGCCAACTTCGTTATACCTGTGATTTGAAATTCTCGACTCTCTTCGCCTTTCTGCTGTCTGTCCATAAGTCAGTCAACTGCGAAGGAAGACGGACAGAATAACAAGTCATTTGCATTACAGGACGTGAAGTCGTACACGTGTATCAAATGCACTTCATCCATTTCTCTTCTTTCGGGACTTTTTTTTCCCATTTTTAATTCAAATTTTTTTTCCTACATTTATGTGTGAAATGTGTGGGATGATGGTTTTGTCTGATCTTTCAAAAATGTGTCAAAGATTCATAAAAACCCGTGTCATCGAACCTCACTTGTGTTTAGGATGGCTATGATTTGACAGCCACACTCTTCAAGGCGGTTAATTTTTCGGTCATGAGGGTTTGCTTGGTTCTTCTACTTCTTTTTTTTTCTCAACTGTCTTGATAGCTTTCCGTTTTTCCAGTACCCGGGGTTCCGTTTCTAAGATTTATATAACTGTTATTTTCGGCACTTTACAGCAAGAGGAAGAGGGAGTGAGAGAAACAATAAGTCCGTGACGGTCGGTCTTTTCTCTAAAAGAAGAGAGGGAAAAAAAACCTGTCCTAGTTTGTAAGTCAGAAACAAAGAAAAAAAAAAAAGAAAAAAAGAAACAAACTGTGGCGAGTTCAATTCCTGAAAGATATATTGGTTAGAGGTGATTGCGGGTCAGAGGTTAGAAAAGAAAAAGAAAAAAAAAGAAAGAGAAGAAAAAAAAAGGAGTCGCTTCCCATCTGCTGACCATCACCAGATGCTTACCGAAATTGCAGGATCTATGGACACGAGGTACTCTTTCAAAAATGACTAAATATACGCAACATTCGGTATCAACTGAACTCTTTGATTTCTTTCCCATTGCCCGCATTTGCTGTCAGCGATGCCTCACTCGGGTCGATTTCATCGTGATGTCCCGTCTCCATTCAAAACATTATTTAATATTCTTTCGACGCAAAAAAAAAATAGTAAGTCAATAAAAGCCACGAGATTCGCTTGATGCAGTTGTCCGACTTGCGTTCGCTACACGGGCACCAACATGTAAGCAGGGGCTGTCGCTGAAAGAAACAGAAGGGGTGGTAAATATCGAGGAACCTTCGATGTTTAGAAGTTGCCTGTGTGTCTTGGAGGGAAGAAACAAAAAAATAAAATAAAAAAACTAGACAAGGTTGTAGAACATAAAAAGTGAGCCAAGGATCCATTAATCACGGACAGCCACGGCCTTTGAGTCCATAGCGACCAGGCTAGTCGGCACTCAGTGGGAAACCATTTCTTGACCCACTCGTCCGACCGACATACTGAAGGGGGAAAAAAAAAAGTTTATTTTATACCCCCCCCCCTTTTTTTTAAACCCCTCCTTTAAGGTTTACCCGACATCTCCCTGCGATCGCTGTGAAATACAAAAAACGAGAAGAACGGGCACTTATTCATGCTTACACCGAAGTGACGAAAGCTATCAGCCAAATTTGTGTCAACATCTACAAACGAGCTACACGAAAAGGGACAAAAAAGAAATGTATTAGAAGGTCACGTTAGAAATGCAAGAAAAGGCTGTTTCCCATTCGTCTGATGATCTATTGAGAGCAAAGTGCTACAATCGAAAATTTACAAATAGCACTGAGTGGCCACGTAACAGAAATGATTAATCTCGTTCGTCTTCTATGTGTCTGAAGAACACAAGCGCCACCCACTGCTTGTCCATAGCATCAACTGTCGTCTTTCATGATTGTCTCCTTTTCAAGTCTGTTAAAAATAGCATGAGAATGGTTGCACGGTTCGACCGAAAAGATCGTCGGCGAAGCTAATCATCCACCCGAGCAATCGAAACGAATTCATCTCTCTTCCATGCTGCACAGTGCACACAGCCCCCTGTGCGAATGCTTGCTGCTCTGTACATCATATATACAAGAGCGCATCAACTACATAGGAAGGATGTGAGGTGGAGGGGAAGAGAGGATTGCAGCCATAACATGGGGAGGAGGGAGATTGTGGGTGAGCTTATTACGAATCGCCGGCTTGGAAAATCGTTATCGGTCTCCACAAATCGCTCAGGGTGCTACCCCTCCCTTGTTACAACAGCACGCATCACGCAGCGCACACACATACACATCAACTTTTCCCTTTGCTTTTTTTTTCTTTTTTCTTTTTTTTTTCTGACTTGACTGCTGTTTCACTAGACACTATCTATACAGCCAATCTCTCTCTCTCGCTTTGATTTACTAGATCTTCACAGTATATCACGAAACTTTTCGTAACACTTCTTTTTCCCCTTCGCTTAAATGGGTGGAACGAAAAACAAAACAAAACAAAAAAAAAAAAGGTGTAAACTTTGTTTTGCAGTGATATACATTTTTTGAACTCTGTGTTATATATATACGGCGAAGGCTTCACGTTTTCAACTTGCTCACGCGGCTCCATTGGCGTGTGTACAAAGCCCGGAGTTTTCGTGACTTTCGTTTCTAGATATTTTCACACAACTCATAGATTAGGCAATTATGGCTGGCGATAAGGTGGCAGTGTTGCTGCTCTAGAGAACTGGACGACGTGTTTTGTGTGTAGCCTATTTCAAAGTCTTTTTGATGTCTTTTAGCCGTTCGTAAAGGTCAAATTTTGTCTCCCCTCCTTTCCTCGATGTGTCCTTTTTTTTCTTCTCTTCTTTTGGCCTCTCATCTTTCCCAATCGATATCAAACGAAAAACTTGGCCCAAATCGCGTTTTGCGGTTGCCTTGCTACGTAGATTGAGTTTTGGAACCCTATTACATACGTGATTTTTCCGCTTCTACATCATCCCACTCCAATCTTACAGAGTGGCATCGCCAACCTAAAAATATGGAACGACAGTTGCCAAGGAAAAAACGTATTTGCGTTAACTTTAAAATGACTCGAGGAAAATAGTTGACATTTGATTTCTTTCTCCTTTTCTACGAGCTGAGTCTGCCTTTAATATCAACATCAGCACACATATTTTAATTAACAATCAACTCACTTCTTTAGCAAATGTGGCATCCGATTTGACATGATTGGGGACAAAATGGATCGGTCTACGGCTTTATGTGCCAAAAAATGTCGTTTAATTTGAAACTGTCACGTAGTTATGCTAATTTTGTGTGGCAATGATCCTGGATATGCGTCATAGGACGCTACCAAAATGCAAGTCACGCATTGCTGTAAGTGATCGAACCTTGTTGGCATATTTGTCGATCTCTTCATCCTGGAGGATATTTCTTCAGTGAGTTTTAGCTGATGATTGTATTATAGACTGGACCCACTGCCATAAAAGTAATATTTAAAACTGTACGCTGAAGATAATCCGTCTAAAGCCTAGTCTACAAAAGAACGTGTAGCCTTGCTTTAAAAAGTTATAAAGGCTATGAAACGCGTTTAAGGTTTTTAGAACTTCGAGTTCACACCTTCTCCTTTCTGTGTTAGATAAACTTTTTAATGATTTTTTTTTATTGTGTTTTATTTAAGATCTTTAAAACGGCAATATATCTACAATTTATATGTTTAAAAATCTCCGTCAGGCTAAAATATACCACGTTTTTAGCATTTAGCAAATGAGAACAAACAAATTTTCAATGAAAGAAGATTTCCTAATAAAACAGAGCTTATTTTCAGGCTGTTTTTTGTTGTGCAATTTCCGACTTTTTGCGGTGTGACCGAAAATAAAATGTTTAAATTTTTCGCTCGTTTTTTCTTTTCGGATTTTTAAAGATTTTTCCTTTTTTTTTCTCTTTTCTGCTTTTGTGTATTTAAATAACATTTTAGTGTGTAAACTAGTCTCCTAAAAGATGTTGTAAAAAAAAGGAAAAAAGGGAAACTACGTAACAATTACACATGGGGGTTAACATAACATTGAACAATCGTTTGTGATTTCCCGATCCGAAATTCGTAACAGTTGGTGGCATTTGATACAAGGGCACTTGTTTCACTGCACTCGGGGGACTATTCCTCTTGTTCACGTTGATTGATCTTTTTCATGTCCCCACATCTTTCCATCGCTGCCGGTTCTGCACCATATAGGGTTGTAGTGGTGGGGGGCGCGGTGGTAAAGCATTTCTCAGTTTCTCTCCACCCCCTCGAAAACAGGACGATTTGTATGTTACACCATACATATATGTATATATACATGGGTGGGTTAACACTCATAAAAAAGTAACGACGCATCAACCGTTCCAAGGGAAATATATACAGTGTTACAAAGGTCATCGCTTTTCCTTCCCAGTACTTTCTAAAACAACATTAAGTTTGCCTTTTTTTTTGCGATTTCCTCCCTTCGTCTATGTATTAGAGTAAGTTGACGTAGTAGTTTAAAACAAAGAAAAAAGTTCACGAATTCAATTTAATCCAACAATTTTTTAAAGTCAACTTCACGTCACTGTTAGTCGCAATCTGGCGTTATTTTTGTATTTTTAAACGGATAACACAGCGATCCCAATGAAAACGTTAATGTCCTCAATGTAGCGTCATCAACCACGCCCACCCCCCAAAAAAACGTCGAACTATGGTCGATAAATGTAGCTTATATAAGAAAATCGTTGTTTTAGCAATCAAACATAATATTATCGGTCGATTTATTTCCTGCCAAAATGAGGTTTAGTTCATCAGCGACGGGACGTAAATAGCAATTTCCCGATAGAAGACACTTTTACAATGAGCACTAGCTTGCGTTGTTACAGACATATAGTCTATACCCCTAATGTCAATTTCCTACGGTCGGCCTCTGTACATCAATAGTGCACAACAAAAGGAAGCAGGAAGTAGAACATGGGGCAATAATATCGTTACGTCCACCCCCTAGTTTCGTGCAACGCTTTTTCCGATGTATAAACAATCGTTTTCGTGTCCTCTTCCGCCGTTCCGCTCGAACTATCGATGACCACCGCAGTATAGCACTCGGAACACAATCGGAAAACAATTACTCTGCTTTGATGGATGTTGCAAACACCATCTTGGTGGGGTCAAAACGACAACTATATTACAAGGATCGTTATGTAAATTTGATCAATCAAGAAAGCTTTATATGCGGAGGTGGGAAACGGGGCCCGTCTTCGTTTTGATGTTGTTCCTAAAAAATCCGTAAAAATCTCTCGGTTGAAAGAGAACAAAGTGATAATAAAAGAATGGCGTAAGATTATTGGCGAAGGCAGGTACCCAAAAAGAAAACGAGGAGGAGGAGGAGGAGAAGAAGAAAAAATAAATAAAATAAAATAAAATAAAAAAGAGAAGAGAAAAAGAAGGAAAGTGCTGAGGCTTTGGGATCCGATGGGGCCGAGGGTTTTTCGAGACTCTGAGGAGAGGAGTAAATGAGTTGGTGCGAAGCGTCTCATTATGGGAGGCCATCACCGTCAGCTTTTTGGTCGGGACCATAAGGACGCAATTTATGTTCTTTTTTACACCCTCCGACAAAAAAAAAAGATGAAAAAAAAGAAAAAAAAACCGGTTTCAGGGTTCTCTCCAAAACTTTGCTGCTTCATAAAACATTTTTCATTCTTTTTTATTTTTAGAACGTAGAAGAAGAGGAGAAGAAGGTAATACAGCCTGGGACGGCAAAGTGTTCTTTTGCCCTTCTTTTTTTCTTCATTTTCATTTTGAACGCTGTAGGTTACAACTTACAACGCTTTGCCTTCCAATTCGTTTAGTTCTCGAGCCGCTTGTTTTTCTTTTCTTTTCCGACTCTTCTTCCCTTTTGTTTTATTTCATTTTTGTGTTATTTTTTCTCCTTTTTTTTTGTTTTATTTCCTGGGCCTTTTCTTTTAACTTTGTAATATCCTTGTTAAATACTCCTCCCTACAAGTTGATATCTTTCTAGTTGATTTAACACACACACACACACACACGCACACACGGCTGAGCTATAGCCGTATAGTGTGGATTTTTGGTATAAATCACGCGCTCAGCGGACCGACCAACCATCGGTTCAACCCTTCCAAAACGAGTGTTAAGATAAGGGAGAGCAAACTTGGCTAAAACTGCCAAAAAGTCAAATAACGAATTAGCGTTGGCTCTATTCATAAAAAGCTGACATAAGCAAATGATGCGAAACGGAAGGCTGGCAGCTGACCCATTTAGGTGCGGACAAATTTTAACTTTGAAGAAAAAAAAAAACGAAGTCAAACGTGCTTTTTGTCTCGTGAAGCTTTTCGCTGATGTTGGCCCTAAAATGAAGGTCCTACACAGCGAACATGGCACGGTCATTCTTGCTCGTGTTGTTGAATCATTTCTTTCGTCGTCAGTGTAAAACTACCAGTTTTGTTTCAGGTTTGAAACAAAGATCCCATATCTCATTCTTTGCTTCGGGTAAGAGTCGCAACAGCCTGACAGTTGAGTTGTATTTTACAACTCACCGTTTTACTTGGCTGAGTTCAAAATGGCTTGTCCCGCACAAGACGAACATGGCTTTTGAAAATGCTTTCATTTAGCAATCCTTGCCAGCAACCATATCAGTTCGTACTCAAGCTCAATGTTTATTGCCTTATGCTTATCATTGTTATGAAACGAATAAAATCCCACAGTTAATTTGAAACCATTGTGTGAATGCTTTCGTTATCGGACAGATGAAGTGTCAAAAGTTAAAGAGGAAATACCACAAGAGTGAGGACTTGCTGTTCGCATCGCCAAACTATGCCAGACAAAATTATAAAGAAGCTTCCAAAAATATATTGTAGACTATGCAACGTTAACTGCTTTCGAAAGCGCTTTGGCAATTATGCAAAATCAGCGAATAGTTTGATAAGCAAACACAATTACAGTAGTGAAGTTTTTGGATGTTGGTTTTCAGGTTGCTCGTCAAAGTTGTCAGACACACGGCAGCCATTTCATTTCTCCATATTTCTGTAACTGACTTTTAATTTAGAGCAATTCGTAGTTAGTCGACTATTTATATAGGTTGGACAGTTGGCAGTTCGGCTGAGGATTGATAGAAGCGGTTGATGTTAGATATGAAATCCTACTCAACTCTCTAACCTTAACTGAAAGTTTGATCGAAATAAATTTCAGGAAAAAAAAAACGAAAGAATAAATAAGCAAGTTGACTGGAGGAGACTGCTGAACGAATGTAGTGCGAGACTAACCGTTTTGTATATCCACGGTGATTTCAAGTATATTAAACGTTGAAAAGAAGCGAACGTTGAACGTAACTTACTGCTGGAGTCTACCCCCATTGGCCGAAGGATGGATCTTGTCGTAATACTTCGGAGGAGGGCTGGATGATGGAGTTTTGGTGGTGACAGATCATGTCACGTCAATGGCTAGTCCTCCTCCCCGGGGGTTACCTACCTCATTTCCCCGACTAAATCGAATCGGACGTGGCTAAGATTGCATGAGAGCATCCTGTATACATGTAGTGGGGATTTGTGTGTGTGTGTGTGTGTATGCCTCTTCTCCCTACAGCACCCTATCTCATCTTCTTCTATACCGTTCCTGAGAGAGCGCATTCGCTCACCCTCTCCTCTTACCCTACCCTCCTCTCCCTCCAGTCTTCACAAGATCCAACAATTTGATTCCATCCAGATAAATAGTGTTCCTGTGTATTTATACAAGAAGAAACAAGAAACAAGGGCTATATCATAGGGTGGCGTAAATGTATTTATAAACAACTATACAGCCTCGATGTGTCTAGCGTATAGCTATATAACTTATTATGTAGACTTTTGCGACTGGTGTACAAAAATAGTCGATAAACACAAGACATCAGCATTTTGGATATAGTGCGCATCTAGTGCACGTCGAAAGGTGGGAATTTACGGTAACACTCCAAACCGCAAAACAAAAACATGTGCTATCGAAAATAGACTATGTAAGTTGGCCGTCACACGATCGGCTGGTAATATATGCTATATATATGTTTTTTTTTTCTCAGAGCCACTTCTCTTTTAAAAGGGTTGTATTTTTTTTTTTACATACACCTGTTTTGTTTGAGAAACATTTAGTTTTTTTTTTTTTTTTCGTAAAACGAAACTGGCAACATACAAAGTAGGAGTGTCGCCACCGTAAAGGCTAATGGTTCGTGAAATCCAACAACAGCCGCCCCGGTTTGGACTGTTTTTATTTCTGGTTCGTGAGACGTTTGGTGAGCCGCAGACCAGGTAGGCGGATCAGGGAATATGATTCATTTAAATGTTGTTCATCTGAGTGCGAGGAGCACCACCAAAACAACGCCTCCGCACGAAGTTTGTATCAATGACAACAAAAATCGCTTACAAGTGTACAGTACGTTTGTAGCAGTTGTGACTTAAACCTTATATTATCGACAGAATGCCAACAGAAGGTTGGATAATCAACAAGGCGAACAGAATAAAAGCTGTAGAAAAAAAAAGAAACGCTTTTATATTGAATCAACCATTAAATATAAAGACCGTCTGTTGCGCAATGCTGACCGAACAAGTAGGAGAAAAAAAAACCTATTCCAATTTGGAGGGCAAATGCGTTTAAGAATCTACAAAAGGGTCGCACTTGTTGACAAGTGTTTGAAATCACGCCAGCGATGGCCATCGTTATAGTTTGTTCACTCGACACATTAACAGAAGGCCTGTCGTCGAAAAGAGAAAGATCGAAAGAGGAGACCCTATATACCACAACTCGAAAAAAAAAAATGAAACTAAAAAGAATGGAAGAAAAAAGTCGGCAGCGCGAGCAAAGTCTGGCCCCAAAGGCGAAACCCCCCGTCGAGTCGGCAAAATGAAAACATTTGTCGCATGGCTCGCGCGCTTCTCCAACTGATGGGCCAAATAAACGGAGTCGGGGAGCGTTCGACATACAGTGACAGACCCCCCAAAAGTATTGTTTGGCTCCGATAGACAACAGGGACACATTCGCTTGCATCCTCCCCTCAACCCTCGCCCCTCACGCTCCCTAACTCTTTTAGAAGCGCATATAGTCGAACGCCCTCACTATATAGATCTGTTAGTTGGTCTTCAGCACCTTCTAGCCAATTGGGTTTGGTTAATTCGGGAACGACGAGGAACCCCTTTCGTTTTCGGCCGGAACTTTGTCAGTATGCCCGTTCGACACAACAGTATAGCTGGCAGAGTATGTAGTCTATATACACCGTATGTCAACTTTTATGCGTGAAAAAAAAAAGGGCTCGATAAGGCCCCCTTTTTCGGAATAGCCAACAACCCCTCACTTTCCACCCTCTTTCCTTGTGTCCTTTCCACTGTTGCCTATCTCCTCTTGAGTAATGCGTTTCTTTCGAGAACCCTTTGTTCCACCGACAAGCCCGATATCTTCAAGTCCCATCTATCAACGTTTTGAGTCGTGCGAGCTTAAATCTTTTTTTTTTTTACTTTTTTCTTTTTTTTTCCCTCTCGTTTTTTTTTTTCTTATACACACTCGGCAGCCCTCCCCAATGCATTTCCCGAACAGACTGCTGGAACTATCCCCTTCTTTTCTACCACCACCCTATACTAAACCCCCAAGCTGCCCCCGCAGTGTAGAAAGAAGTTTTCGTGTTATGGAGGGTCTACCGATCGTGAAATGATATGCAAATGAAAAAAGACGAAAAAAAAAAATAACAAAAAAAAAAATAAGATAAAATAAAAAACAGGAAAAAAGGAAAAAAAAAAAAGAAAAGGGAAAGAAAACAACATTCGGGATGCAGGTCTAAAGAACACACACGCACACGCTGTTTATGTATTGATCAGTTGAGGCAGACTTGCAGAGGAGTTGGTCTCCATCGCCAGCGTCTCTCGCACGTCATCCAGTTCTATTTAAATCAGGGAAAACTAGAACGCGAAGAAGAAAACAAGGGAGAAAAATGCTTAAAGGAATAAATGCCGGTTCTTCGGTGGAAACGCGTATGCGGGATGAAATGAACCTAATTTCAGATTTGCGTGTTTAATTAGAACGAATTGTGATGATGCACAGTAGCTTCTGAATATTACCATTTACTGCACTTTCTTACATGCCTGCTTAATATCATTGCATTACTTGAATACAGAGGCAAAACGAACACATTCGTATAAATGGCATGGACAAAATTGATTGGCGAAACGATCGCCATTCGTTGACTATAGAACAGGGAACTGGTACTTTAGATGGCGTTTGCTTTGTTAAAAAAATAAGTCTAAAAATATCTTGGTCGTTAACTGCCATAGTCTCGAAATAAAACGATGAGCAAAGTAGTGGATCGTTGGTGGTGCGCGTTTTAAACATTTGCAGCTCAGTTTTTATACGACGGGGTCAGTTGAATCTTTATGACCCTTAATTGGCCACAAACGAGTACCTTTTCATCTTCCCATCTTGTTGTTGTTGTATACGTTGCTGGCCCTTAAAGGGGAGGTGTGCAGCAGCCATAGGAAGTATGTGCCTTCGTGGTGAGGCAGCCACGTCCCATTAATTAGGTCAGGTGCCATCAGCCCTAGTCTTGACTGTATATACATGAAAGCCGCACACGTACATCCCGTTTGGCTTTTTTTCATCCCCATTTCCTCGCCTCTACTTTTATCTTGTCCTTCTTAATGTACCTAGTGTACATATACTCATAACAGACAGGTATTTTTATTCTTATTCTTTTTTTTTGTTTTTTGTTTTTTTTTTAGTTGAAGGGTCTGCATAGTAGGCCATCACCAAAATGGTACCCTTTAATTCACCGTGGCTTTTTTGGTTCCCCTCCTTCGCTCCATCTATTCAGTTCTACTCCACAAATCTTCGTGTAATATTCCGCCTTCTTCCTCCCGTCCATAGAAGCCATCTGCGTTCCAGTGCAAAGGGATGGAATTTCGTTGTCTTTAAAATGGCCGAGAAAAAGACGAACGGAATGAGAGGGGAAATCATATATGGAAGACACAAGGAGATGAAGAAAAAATAAAAAAAATAAAGAACCAACAAGATGGGGAGATGGTTATACACGACTCTGTGGTGGCGGCGAAAATGAACCTTCATTATCGTTTACTAAGCCATCTTCTGTGGGATTAGTTTTAGGTTTTTGTGTGGTGGTATGATAGTTGGGACGAGCTGGGGAGGAGGAAGAGGCGGGCGTCGATGCGGCACGCAGGTGTGAATACGCCGGTCTTGCACGCAACCTTCTCTTTGGCGTGACAGCCCAACGGCCAGGAGGCTGAACCTCAAAGAAAGGGGAGGAGCCACACATATTTCTTGCGCAAGCCGAGTCGCTGACTACCAAACAAGTTGCGCCTTCTTCAAATCGGAGTTCGTTTTTCTCCTCAATATATAAATATATATATTTTATATGTTTTTGATATATTTATGCGCTTGTGTGTGTTGTGTGTGTGTGTGTGTAAAAGATTGTCGACATATACAGTTTTTTCACGGTGTTTTCATAGTTTCACTGTAAAGAAAAAAGCGAAACATGAAATGAAATGATGTAACAATAAATGCAAAAATAGTCAAGATCTCAGACGACTAAACGAACTATTTATTTTTCTTCTTGTGACAATTCTGTATAAACTTTTTCTATATGTACAATAATATCGACGGCCAGCCGGGTCTCTACTTCCTTTTTTTTTTCTTGTTTTTGTTTTATTTTATTTCTTGTTTTCTTTTGTTTTCAGGGGGGCTCAACCGCACGACATTTGACACCAAATAAAGAGAAGGGGAGATAGAGAGGGGGGGGGGGGGAGAAGGAGGAATAGAGCAAAACTGGTGGGGACAAGAACCGTGTGATAGGAAGAGGTAATGTTTAAAGGAGAGAGATTGACGGACTGGTAGGTCAACCTACGTTTCCAAGCGTGTCCTGTCCGATTGATCAGCACCATGTCATGCGCCGAGCGTGTCACGATGCCTTGAATCGACCGAATCACGCGTCGCGTTTCGTCGAAAAATAGGGGAGGGGAGTTGCAGTTTTATCCACCGAAGTTTGGGCTCTTTGTTTTACTGTATACGTGTGTGGGCTTCGCACAAGAGACATTGTACTTGTACATAACAAACGCTCATCAGCGCAAGAAAAAATGAATTTTAAAAACCCAAGGAGCAAAAAAAAAAAAAAAAAAAGAAAAGAAAAAATTCAATGTTGACAAAAAATAGTAGAAAAGAAGACAGAAAGGAAACAACCGATATCGATCAACTAAACTTACAGAAACTTAACCAAGACCCTTTTTATTTTATGCCTTTATTCCTTTACTCTGTACGCTATTCAAGAAGATCAGTTTCAGCGGCAAAGACACGCCAACTGAAAAAGACGCTACCAACAGGTCAAAAACAACAACGGAAAAGATAAAAAAGGAAAAAAAAAACAACACCTACAATATGTAATTCGTTCAACGGTTTCTTTTTTGTCGTGCGGCTTGGTTGGATAGCTCTCGAGATGCCCTTCAACGAGTGCAGCGCTCACTTTTTTGCTCAAAAAAAAAACTGGCTCGCTCAGGACTTGGGCCTTTACCCATGACAATACATCGTAAAGTTGAATCCAAATAAGGAAGAAGAGGGATACACTTTGACGCTAATGATTGCGCAATGTGCTGTAATCACACGCATCTATAACACTGTATAGCATCGCCTACAAACAAGACAAAAGAATTTTTTTTTCCACTCTCTTGTTTTATTTTTATTTTTTTCTGCTCCTCTCTGTGTGCGCTGTTGCACGCAGCGTGTCATCGAAAACCGACACGGTTTCTCGTCTACTTCTTGATTCCTACACGAACGCCTTCACGCCCACCAATGACCTGACTAAAGTCACCAGACGAGGCCCTCGTTCATTTGCTGATGTTCTGCAAAGTTGGCTGAACCTAAGGAGATGGACAGAACAAAACAAAAACGGAATTAATAATAGATTGTCATTTGAGTTTTATTGTTATTTTTCATCTGCTTGCTGCTAACGGCCTTTGTTATTGCTGATTTATGAAAATCGCAAATAAAGGCTGGTTTTCAACATGAAAAAGGAGAATAGTATAATTACCTCCAGGCATGAAGTCTGGACTTGAGCGCTGCGAGATGAGGTCATTCGGAGTCAGATATTGAGTTGGGTCACTCATTTGTCCGAATTCGCCACCTCCCATTCCTGAGGATGGATCCATACCCATTCCTATTGCAAAAAAAAAAAAAACAACAAAATAACAATTTAGATAAAGGAACATTTGTTCACCAGTCATTCACGGTTTCAATTACGTCATTCAAACAAGACCGTCCTATCTAAAGGTGTTGACTTGCGACTGTATCCAATTTCAACCCCTTTGCCCGTTTGAAAGCGAAGCTAATCGTTAAACATGTCACCTTCACAGCTTATCATTAGTTTTATTCAACAAGCTTTGAATTACGAACCGACGTCCACCCTGCTTCGTCGAACAAAAGTCCAAGTGCTTTTTCACTGTGGCCAGGCAGTATAATATTAAACTAGTATAGCTCCTGAATAAGTCGATCGTTGTACGTTGGGCACAAACGTTTTTGTATGTGCTTGAACAAGGCAATTGGTCTGATTGACAAATGACGTTACGGGTTCAAACAGGCTTTGATGGACGTGTATTATTTCCTATGTCGTTTGAAGCAACAAGATTTGTCTTGTATCATATGGACAGGCCTATAGACTGGCGGTTGCCTATAGGCCTTCGTCATAGAGAGTGCTTCACTCTAGACGGAATAGACATCGAGTTAGCTGTGCATACAGTTACACGCCAACCGCACACGATGAATAGAAGACACTATTGCACTCGCGAACTAGCCTATATGGTATATATATACATACAGTTGCCGCACGTCGCTCTCTATAGTTGTGTCAACCATAGCGCACACACAGCCTTCCCTCCGTATAGACCTTGGGTGCTGCATCGCTGCATCTGTCACCGATTCAAAGCGACCCAACCAAAGCTGGTTAGAAAAGTCAACAGCTTGAACTGTGCAGTCAACTCCATACACCAACCCAAGGGAAACTTTATTTTTCTTTTTTATTTTTTTTTATAGATATTTTTTTATTCACCATTTGTCCTCCCTCTTTTCTGATGTTGAGCAACCAAAGCTTATATTTCCCTCTCCTTCTACCTCCCCCTCTTATAGAAGTCTATAATGTTGCACGTATCGAAAAGAAAAGAGGGAACTTAATCCCTCTTGTGCCAAACGTATATATATATCCAGGACCGACAAGCGAAAGAGGGAAAAGCGCCATGGGGAAGTATGAAAGCTATCGGTACCGTCCAACAGTCTCCTTTTGATCTCGCCTGCTGTCTGTTATCTCTGACGGACAGGCGGATGAGAGCCGTGCGCCAGCACACCAACCGGCTTTACTCTTCGCTATCATCCTCCCCGGTCTCAGCTATCCACAGCATAGTGAGCCCAACGAACTCGTCCGGATATTCGGGAATGTTTTTAAATCTTTTTTAGAAATCCTATTATTTCTGCTAGACCAGAATCGCACTCGCCTATATATGGCAACTATATCTATGGTAGCCGGGGCCATTCAGTTATCCAGCTCCGAAGAATCGACATTTTTTTCTTTTCTTTTTCAATTTTTTTTTTTCCTTTTGACAAAGAAAGCAAATAACTTGTCTTTGGCCTAGGGATGCCAACGTGTTCCTTTGGTCTATCCCCCCCCCCAATACGTAGTTTTATCAACTGTGTAGTTGCATATGTATAGCCAGGTCTACTAAGCTTACGACAAGAGTTGCGCATTTGGTGAATTTTTTATCAACACCAGCGATTACTGTGGAAACTAAATAGTTTATAATTTCAACCCGTGGCATACACCATTCTTTTCTTTTACATATTCCTTGAAGGAATGCTCAGAAAAAACCTTCTTCTCGTTCCGATAATTTTATTCTACGATCCTATATCAAGTCTGAACTGCTCAAATAAATATTTTTAGCTCCCCGATAAATTGGCGTATATTTACGTTATTTATGAACTCGGTTCAATAGATGAAAAAGCATTTCTGGCCGATGAATGGTATTTTTATTCAGTATCGGCACGGTGTTGGAGGTCGATGTTGGTTATGAATGTCCCATCATTTCTTCTAAAACTACCCAGAGGTCTCAATGAGCTCGCAGCCGGCCAAGCCTCCCTCTATATGTATAACATATATAAACGGTGGGATTGGGCCGATGTTTGTAAACTGTTTATCCTGCACACACGCCGCGACCGCCGATTGCCCTTAGCAATTTTTGCACTTTGTTTACCAAAGTCGTCCGTATGGACGTGCTACTCTCTCGGACGACTAGCGTACGGGACGACGGCAGCAAGGTCTCGCGACTGTCCTTCGTCACCAACTATTTGCCATTGGTACCCGTTTCCCAACATATCCGATTACCATACACAAACTATTTGGATTTCGGCGTTCTGCTTCTGCCACGGCGTTCTGCTTATTAACATTTCTGACTTGTTGGCCAAACTGTGGCCAATCTACCGTCGCAACCTTAAGTTTTGTTCACAGTGCCGTAGACGATGACAGAGACAATCGCCAACACTAACAACTATCGTTACGCTTGAGTTAGTTTTTTTTTCTTCTCTTGTTCGCTATTTTTTTTCCTTATTTGATTAAGGTTTGATTCAAGAAACGGGCCTTGGCAGAATATACGGGTTGTCAATCACAAGCTCACAACAGTTGAAACGTGTCAGAAGTATTTCGCAACAAGGGAAAGAAGTCTACAAGACTACGTGGTATATGTTCGTCAATCTCCGACGACGTGAGAGTAGATGAGCATTCGTTCAGCAGACCACCAAACACGATCAAGTGTCTTATGCGCTCGACTTGGGCCACGACTTGACAGATCGAATTTCAGGTTCGATGAGCATCCACGCATCATTGAACGCGACGAAAGAGAAAAAATCTATACTTCATCTGCTCCGGTAATTTTGGTTGATACGGAGTCCAAATTTTAAGAAACCTGCCTTATGAGTAAAATTCCGAGTCAAGTTTCAAAACGAAATTCCAGAGAGATCTGCGACCAAGTCAAAAAGGACGCGTAGGATTGAGCTCTTGTTAGGCTGTTTCTTTCACACAACACCATGTAACTTAAATTCATTCTTTTTTGTTTCTTCTTGTAGAATGTCTTTACCTATCGGGGATCTTACTTCATTCTCCTTGTCCATGGTAATAAATTGAAATTAAGAAAGCGTTGCCTACGATTTGATATGGTCATCTGACGTTTTTGTGGACTTGTTTTGTCTTTGACATTTCCCGCACTCTGTACCTACTGTGAACAGCTAGGCGTGGCTATTCCCATGTCAATTGCTTCTCCGAGTTTTATTTTGGGCACCGTTGGAATGCAGGAACGCGGTGTGAGTCGAGCAAAGGAGGAGATGGAGCAGTGTCCATTTCGCAAGCACCTCTTATTGAACTAGAATGAAGTATAGATTAGACTTACCAGGTCCGCCGCCAAAAGGCGCATTTCCACCTGGCCCTTGAGCTCCAGCACCGGGCGGCGCTCCAGGTCCTCCCTGTGAGGACTGAGAGGGTGGAGGGGGAGGCGGATGAGGTCCGCCGAAGAAGTCACCAAACGGAGGGTTGGGGTGATGCTGGAGAGGATGAGGTGGTCCATGAGAATGCAGGCCAAAGTGGGGATGAGGACCTCCAGGTGCTCCACCGTAAGCGAAATCGGCCGCATATTTCGGATCGAAATAAGGGTTGAATCCGCCAACAACGCCGGAGCCATCGTCCATGCCTGGGCTCACCGGGAAACCTCTAAGCTTGCGCGAAGCTCCGAAATACGGCCTCAAACCCATGGAGGTAAGCTGCTTCAGTCGGCGTTCCTTCGACCTTTTGTTCTGGAACCACACCTACACAACCGCCACAAAAGCAAATGTTGACAGAATGAAACTAATCCAATGGAGGGCCATACAGCTGAATGCCTTCCACACAAACAACAACACTTTAAAGTCTCTGGCTGTAAGTTGTATGCTCAATGTCTTTGGCGCACTGTTCGTAAATCTACGTTACAATCCAGAGTACACAATGGTATAGGCTTCTTCATTCCTAGGTAGCTACTATTAGGTTGCAAACCCTTGTCAAAACAAAGCTGTCGTTGGTTGTATTTCATCAGTAAGAAAAAAAAAAACTAGATCAAAGTGAGTACTCGGACAATTTTTTTTCTGAGCACCTAAGAGATGTGAAATTGTTCTTGACTCGACCAACAAGAAAAGGCCTACTTTTACAAAAGGCAGTTGAGCACGCAAACGGACACGATACTAACCTGGATGACACGCATAGGAAGGCCGGTCTCCTTGGCCAGCTGCTCTCGAATATGCCTCGTTGGCTTAGGCGTCTGCGAGAACGCGTTCTTCAGGATCTCCAGCTGTTTGGCTTTGATGGTCGTACGAGGGCCACGCCGTTTGGACCCTGCCCCGCCCTCGTCCGGAGATTTGGATTCGGACGGGTTGTCACTACGACTCTCGCCTTCTCCGTCGCCATCCACTGAGCCTACGCAACATTCATCAAAGACGCATACATTGATTAAACCGTTCTTCATTCTTTATCTTTTTTTTCGTTCTTTATTCGAAGAAATGAATGCAAAGAAATCAAAACAATACACAAGAAATGAAAAAGGAAGAGACGATGCATACCTTCCGAATCGTTGCCATCCTTGTCGTCGAGGGTGTTGGAGGGCGTAGAAGGCCGCTGCGTTTTGATGACAATGCCATCCGAGGAGGGAGGTGGCGGTATGATTAGGCCCTGGGTCATTGGAGTCAACGGTCGGTTGGGAGAGGGCATCGTTAAGCTGCTGGCGCCGCTGCTGCTCAGTACGCTAACCGCACAATGATGGCTATGGTTGTTGTTGTTCGCTTCCTTCTCGATCGAAAGCGAGATGGACAGAGTTTCGTCGTCGTCGTCATCCGACGCTGAATTCAGCAGCAGTTCTATATTCATGCAAATCCAAAAGGAATCTATTCGTCAGTCATTTTATAAGACGCAGCGTCGACTCTGCCAGTAACAGTCTTGCATGTCAATCAGCTTGGCGACAAAAGGATCGATAGAGTCGCGCTCAACATTCGGCCCTTTCTTCATAGTTCATCGTCGCAACGTAAACAATATGAGCCTCTAGGAATTCCGTTAAGTCCGCGTCTTTGTATAGGCAACGTCTCCACGCTAGACTGCGTTAGACATCCTTTTACATATCGTCATTTCCTTAACGTATACCATCATCTACAATAACCTCGACAATAAGAAACGGTACAAAGTCAGTCGCAATGTTGAACCAACTGGCCAACATTGATTCGATTCGGAGAAGTTGAGCCGTTGCTGGATGCGGGTCACCCAATCGAAAACGCCTGAAATCCGTCATCCACAACACTTGCTCCGCACGGCTATTTAAATTTCTTGTGTGTGATGAGCCAAGCAAAGAAATGCATTTTCACATGGGGCGCTCGGGCGCACCATAGCGTGCTGCGCATTGTGTCAGCATGGAATCATGTCTATAGCCCAGTTCGGCCTGGCCTGCCGGTGAAAACTAGCCAAGACTAACATTTATTTTTATATACAGTTTTACGGTATATAAACGTATATATATGTATACGAGTGTAGTATTGTCTGTCCATCTACTGTATATGATGAATCCACAACACAACAAAAGAAAGGGGGAAAAAAAACCATTGTCAGGAGAAGAAAAGAAAAACAAGGGAAGGGGGGAGGGGGAGGAAGAAGTTGTCGGCAAGGGGAGGGCAGTAAAGGGAGGAGAGCAGGAGAAAAAGAAGGGAGGGAGGGAAAAGGGGAGGGTCAAAGTTCAAAATGATGGACGCATGTCAGCCCAGCAGGAGGTCACTGTTGAAGTCCTGTTGTCGGCACATGGTCCTCTTTTTTTTTTATTCTATTTTTTTTTTATTTTTATTTTTTTCCCTATTTTTCTCTCCCCCCTCCCATCTTCTAGTGTCTTGTCTCAAAGATGAAAAGAGAAGACCAAGAAAATGAAAGGAAATCAACTTTACATCGCGGCTGTGTTTCAGACATTTCGAAAAAGACCCTGATTTTTTTCGCTTGAACAACACGTCAACACGGTCCCATGGTTCGCCGAGTGGCTTACATGATTTCAACGACTCTGATGTCAAGACATCACAACGCGCAACCTTAGTATTACAAAGATCGTCATAGGTTTGTTGTTGTTGTTTTACAGAGGCCTAAAGGCGAGTTTTCTCTTGTACAAACTATGAATGTCTGGTGTGCTTACGCCTCGACATAGTCCTCACATGGTCGCATGTTCTTGTAACTCGCTATTCTTACAATATACACTGATAAGTGATCACCGTGTATAGCTGTTGTGTCCTAACAGTGGTTGTGCTGCTATCCTAACAGCAGGTAGTTATAACTACCTCACCCTTATATAGGCTCTCATCTTTTTGACAGAAGTAACATCCGTTGCGCATGTTTTACATCGTGTTTCACGTCTACGAAAGTGTGGCCGTTTTTTAAGTCTATTGCCTGGCCGTGGTGCATCCGCCCTCGACGGCCTTCCTTCTTCATTTGCATCCAAGAATGCAACCTCTCGCATCCCTTCCCCCTTTTTCTTTCTTTGACTAAAACAAAACCGAACGAAACAAAAGCAAACAAGATTCATTGCTATTTTCAGCGTGCTTCAGAAAAAAAGGAACAAAAGACGATAATTTGGGAGTTCTATGAGGCACCCTTTGGTTTTGTGTGGGAGTACTATGTCGACTGCCGGTTATGTATAGGCAAACAAGGCAGTGTAAGTTCTCATTTGAAGATTCTTGTTGTAGCGAAGCAATAGTTAAGTGGCGACGGCGGCTCCCGCGCTGTCGGCCTTCTCGCCCCCCTTCAATTTCAACCTTTCTCCACATTTTCTTCTCGAGTTTTTCAAACAGAATTTGTCAATAATTATAAGCTTCACACTATTTGCATATGGTGCTGCGCATGTATATATATATAGGCTAGTACGGCTATAGGCCTTACATGTTATTGATGCCTTTTCCGATTGAGAATTCACTCCCTACATGTGGTCTTCAGACAAACTGTTCATTTTGTAGTCCAACACATTTTTTTAGGCCTGTCCAAGTGTGTCACGACAAACTATCGGGAATTCGTCTGTGCGCTTGACTGAGCCGGTGATGGGCCACACAGCACCAAGAACCTTCTGGTTGGAGAGAGCAGTTTGTCAAGACCTAATTTCCCCAATGTGGCTGGTCCTAAAGTAGGCTTATGACTATTTCATGAAGTGGGACCGCAAACCATTTATTTATCTAGATACAGCTCATTGTGCACACCGCCCGCCAGTTTTCATGGTGCGTTCCGTATGCGCCCCCACACAAGTATAGATGTAGCTTATACTGTAAATGTATACATAGATAGACTCAATCTTTTGTCTGATTGTTGTGGCCTTATTTTCAGTGAATGTATACGCGCTGATCTAGGGAGGGACCAGTGACGGAACCACCGAGGGTTGATGGCTGTCGATATAGGGAGAGATGGAGAATAACGAGCAAATGTTATAAGGCGAGTGTGAGTGGCGTACTGTGAGTGTGTACAATGGGTACCAAAAAAAAAGAGAGAAAAAAAAGAGGGCTGGTCGCCTATACGGTAAGGTTAAAGGTCGCCATGCTAAAATATTCAGCCACGTGCCAAAGGGCGTTGGAAGAGGGGTTGATGGACGGGGGTGCATTGAGAACAACTATGCTTTACAGGTCCTCTATGTAGCCTATGTGTTCCTCCCCAAAGTTGCTATCCTGTACGACAGCTAGTGCGCTCTTGAATACGATTGTGTTCGAATTGTAAATATAAGAAACCGATTTGGGCGTAACTTATGTGGCTAACTCGCCCCCTCCCAACTGGCTTCGTGCTTCCATAACATAGTCGATTACATCTCGGTGACTCGATCGAACTATTTGTGGCGCTACTGAAAAGAATACGAAAACGACGCAAAGCAAAACAAAGAAACAAAAAACAAAAAACAAAAAACAAAAAAAAGGGGGGGGATTGCAGGGAAGGCCCTCTATCCAATGAATTTCCGTTCTTATTCACGTCATAACGGACTCTAGAGCCAAATTATTCAAATTTGAATGCGAGGAAGCAAATGGACAACTTTAAAATACGAGGTTTTTAGGTGAATGACATCAAATTTTTCTATGACTGGGATTACGACTACGACTATACGATGTGGAAAATAGTCAAATTTCTCAAGGTACGCTGGCAATTGTTTATTCAAATGGATGGCGGAGGCAGCAGCTGGAACGAAGCTGTGTTATGAACCCCGAGCGATGATGATGCCTACGGTAGAGACACTGCACCGTTGGAAATGGCAGCACAATGGGGGTCCAAAGGCAAAAAAGCAAAAAAAGGTAGGAATGGGGGGAGGTGGAAGATGGAGAACGGACTCGTATACCGAAATATAGGCAATAGCATAACAATAGAAAAAGAAAGGGCCATCAAAAAGAAAACCCGTGGTCTCTGCTCTGTTCTCTGCCTGTCTCTTCGATCAGTCCTTCCCTTAAGGAAGAAGATCGCTGCATGTTGTCACGGCACGAAACACTGTTGACCTCCGACCTGTAGCCACTTGTCGCCCAGCATGCATAGACAAGAGCTACCCGTCGGCTTGCTGCCGTTGGCTGCCCGCTTCGGCTCCTACACCATCAGTTTTACGCTTGATCTACACTTATGGCAACCCTATTTAAATACGCATTTGATGCAACTCGATTCAGCTGCTGTTCGCTCAAACTAAAGTAGCCTATATAGGCCGACTATCAAAATAAACGTTCCGTGGAACATTACGTCTCTCGTATAAGCTTCCGCAGCCTACCACTTGCAATGGTAAAGTAAAAACAGCGAGGCGCAGTATAGAACAACAAGAGTATAATGTTCAATTGAACATACGTTGTTGTTCATATAGGCAATGCATTCGTTAGGTTATGTTCAATCACCGAGGTCAAATGCCTCACGGTGAAAGGGAAATAGGCGGCCCAGTCTGTATGTTAGTAACTATAACTGGAAACCGGCTAGTTGACTAGCTATGCTACGCTGAAACAATGCATCAAAGACAAACGTCAGCCCCGACGCCCCATCCTCCACACCATCCGCCTTCTAGTATTTGGTTCGGTTTAAGTTTTACCCTTTTTAGTTTGCCGGTATATTCGCAGCTCTACGGAAGTCTACCGTAACACATATGGTGGATTCCGCCCATCGTCCGGTTAACATGTTTGGCCATTGCTTCTGTTTGCCGATATTTGTCACTGGTGGCATTTGACACGAGGAACGAGAAACCTCAAAGGAAGCGAGACAGCTGAAACGCGAGTTGGTTATTCGACATATTTTTATACTTCATTTTTTTCACACCTCTATTTGTAGATTTAAAAACTTTTTCTTTTAATGGCTCTGCCGTTGTCAATCAAAAAAGGATTTTCGTGAGCCCTGTCCCACAATTGTTATCATGTCACCTTACTTTTTGCTGTTATATATAAAAGCTGTAGGTATATATTATTATATTCTTTCTATTCTTTTTATACCACCCCTCGATCCCTGAAAAACACGTGAACACGTTCGAAAATGGGGGGATTTTTATTTTCTGTCTGTTGTTGTCTGGCGCGTTGAAATTAAAAGTAAGATCAGTCGCATAAGGAGATGAGAGTTTTTGGGCTCTTATTTTTTCGCCTCTTGGCCTACACTCTGTTTCTCCTTCATTTTTGTCTAGTTGTCTAGGGCCCTAAAAGACAGAGAGAGAAAGAGAGAAAGAAAAAATCATCGCTTGTAGATTCCCGCTTCTTCTTCGAGCTGTTTTCCAAGGTGGGGAGCAGCGGGGGTCTTAGCTGGCCGTGGCCACTTTGCCAGTCACAGTCGGGGGTCTTATACGAGTCCTGTACGAACCGTCGGTACACAACAGAACCCGGGCTCGGCTCTCTCCGGTCAATGTTTGACCCCTCTCCATGGCCCCGTCAGCAGCAGCCAACCACCGACCAAGCCAGACTCTCATGATGTACAGTCTTATCCGCCAAAGAATACCATCTTTGACCTTCCTCTTCTTTTTCTTCTCCTTTTTTTTTCCTTTTATTTTCTCGTTTTTTTTCCCTCTTGATTTCTTTTATTCTTTTTTCTCCCCTTGTTCTTCTTCGAGAAGAAAGTTATCATCAGCATAGTTTCTCCTCTACAGCCCAGAAAACTTATCATCAAAACAAGCGAATCGTTTTGAATCCTGTCGTTCATCATCGTCGACAATTCATGTATATATGGTAGGAGCTTTTTTTTGTAAAGAAAAAAACAAGAATATACAAGTTCACACACAGGGGGTTGCGGGAGCAAGGACGTGTAGTGAGCATTCGGAGAAAACTCGACACCTTCAGATGGTGCATCTCAACTCGAAAACTGCCTCCCATTGACACGCTATCCATCTTTTTCTGTTTTGCCCCAAACGCTATATCCATAAGTGTAACTGGTTATCCATTTTTTTTTGTTTCCTGTTGTTACAGAGAAAGCGAATCGGTCCTGAAATAAATCGGCAGCGTTTCTCTCATCGTCGACATCACTGTCTGCTGCCCTGTTCCGATTCAACGTTGCACCATAGTTATTTAACAGACGTCCGTGCAAAGTCACACATAAAGATTTTCATTGAATTTTGCTTTTGCGAGAATGATTGACGGTAGGCTAGTCTTAAGGAAGATAGTTTTTTTCGCTTATTTAACTATCGTGTAGAGTTTACGCTTAATAATTACGTTCGACATGCACCATCGACTGGCCAACGATTTAAAAAAAAGCTGAATCTAGACTGCATTTCGTCACCTCAGGCCTTTCTCCTATTCAGTTGCGTACAATTCGTAAGACTGAGACACGGTTCTTGTTTGTATCAAGAAGTGAAAGGTGGCACAAGCTTTAAACTGTACTTCAAATCTTCAATAGGTATACAGGCTATTGAAGGGTTCTAGATCGCACAAGTCGATAGAGGTGAAAGAAACACGGCCAATAAAAGATAATGCCAGCAGTGAAAAGGAAAACAAGAGAAAAATGTTAGATGCTCTAGAGTATTCGATAACATAAAAGCACACTCACTGTCGGCACGTGAAACCTTTAAAATAGTAACAAACTAGATCCGCCCAACTGTTGGCTGCAACGGCACCATTACGTGGCATGTTTGCTACACATCCCCCTCCAGTTTTCGTTATTATTCATCGTCACAATACGCACATTCTTTTTTTTTCTTCGCTTGTTCCCATTCACTTCTAGCATCACAATGAGATACAGTATACCTTAAGTATGTAAATTATGCCTCGAAAAACGCTGCACAGTTACTTTCGATTTTCCGAAACAGACGACAAAGTTTTCTTTCCTGATGTTGACGTGTCTAACCTAGAAGTGGTCCTGGTTTGATGGGATATGTAGCACTTGAGGGATGTGTTTAGCATATGCACATGGTACATATTGGTTAGCTTTAAGATTTGTTAGCTGCCTAAATAATTGATCCTGCACGTTTCGCTAATGTTTCACGGTTATACGTATTCGCTAACTTTGGTGAGTTTCAGAAACCAAAACATGGATAGCACGTTAAAATTGAGAAGAAAAGCTATCTATCTTTAAGCGAAAACTAATACGTGCTTTCAATCGTGGGAACCATAAACGGTAGGCGCGAAGTGTGAAATTTATTCGAAAATAATTCATAAAATAATTCATATTCGAATGTATTTCATATTTTATGAAATATGTGGAAAGGACCAGAAGCTCAATGTGTTCGATTATTCTGAAATAATTTTCCACGTTTTGCCGTGATAACTTGGCACAAGCTTTTTTTTTTTCGTAAAATGTTGTTTTAAACTAAATATCACAAGAAAAAATTCTAGTAAAAAAAAAGAAGATTAAAAAATATCAAGGGGAAAAAAGAAAATATGAGATAAAAGAAGAAAAAGAAGAAGAAGAAGAAGAAGAAGAAGAAGAATAGAAAAATAGAGGGGCAGAAGTATGTTGCAGCTTCAGCATTTCAGGGCTTCCCGAAAAGCGCAGCGGGTCGCCTTTGTAATAGCTAGACTTTTGCTATGTAACATATACATGCTCTGATGGTGGATCGAATAACCTTTGTTGCGTTAAACCTTCTTCGCCACGATGCTTGGGCAATTTTTAGAAAATCAAAATAATTCCGTTTACGCAACCTACAGCGCAACGCAAGTCGATTTTGTACTCACGAATGAATCCCGAACTAATTGAAGTGCACTTATTTAGATTAAGCTCAATCAAATGTGAAATACAGTAAGTAATGATCTGAAATTCATGTGCATAGTTTCTAGCTCACTCGATCTCGGGCTACGTTTGCTAGAATTCAGCGACGGTTCTTTCCCCTTTTATTGACACAATGAAAGAGTTACGGAAAATTTTAGGTAATCATTAAGATTGTGCTGTTAAGTTTCTGTGTGGTAGTCGCTGTAGTGAATATAAAAGAAAAACTTGTTTTCTCGTTAAAGACGCCACAGGGAAAAAAAACGAAACAAGAAGAAGTAGAAAAATCAAAACAAGGAGAATATAGAAAACCACTACTTCGAACAGGATCACAAAAGCTTTTTTTAAGTTCGGAAAACTGTACAGAAGCAGGTGTTGCAAACGAACTACCGAGCTCTGAGCGCAATTAAAGGGAAACCCGTCATTCCTTCTCCGAACGAGAGGAAGGGAGGGAACTCAACTCACTAGATGGCGTGCAATCGTGTGAATAATAGCAGCTTGTCAACAACAGAAAAAGTTCAAAATAGGGAATTAAAATCGATCTTAACGGAGATAAACAAAATTATAGGGTGAGACTAAAATAAAAAGGGCTTGCTCTCTGCCTTTTAACCACTTGGCTTCCTCGTCCTCCCGCTCTCCGAGCCGCGGACTCTATATATGGTATAACCACAAATCGCTACAAATGTAGGCTACCTAATAATCAGCGTTTTGGCTCCCAAGATATCGAGTCGACATCACCCAAGGTCGATATATAGCAAACAAATAGACCACTTGTGTCAATCGACATACAGGGGAAATGAAAGTGCCAGGTCCACCAGCAGCTGGAACCATGTGTTCGGAAACTGGCTCACTTGCTACATGTAGCCAACAACTCAACCGTTTCAACAGTATAGCTCGTTAATGTGCAAATATAGAGCAAACCCCAGATTTAAATCAAAGAAAGATCGCACGAAACGAAAATTTTTTTTTTTCTTTTTTTTTTTTTTTGAAGTCCGGTTAGCGTAATTCATTTAGTTCCTTACCGGGAGCAGATTTTCCTCGGATGAAATCCTCCTTGCAAAGGAATCGAGCATCGTCAAGAAGATAGAGTTCCTCTCCAGTTGATAGCTGTCGCCGGCATAGAGCGCAGGTGAAGCACCGTAGGTGGTAAACTTTATCGCGGGCCTTTCGCACCAAATCCGTCGGTGACAGCCCCTGGCCGCAACCACCACATTTTGTACCGTATCTCCTAAGAATTTACAAACACAACAGGTAAGTTTTCGCGCCACAGTTGCTTATCACCACATGAATTACAACTCCTGAATAACACAAACACTAAGCGAAGAAAACCAAGTCGTGATATTTTATAAGCTGTGTGATCCACTTAGTTGCACTGTGTGTTTTATCGTGTCGTCGATTAGGAAAAAAAATTTACATGCATCCTTTAATTGGTTTCTCCAAAACGTATTCGAACGTGCAAATGTAGCTACAACACCTCATGGCGGTAAAAAATTCAGGTATCACATCTCGCGTTACACTACCTTCGTAGTTCAGATTCCTACTAATAGTGGCAGGCCTAAAAAGAGTCTACATGTGATCCATTTCCGGCACTTGTAAAAGCGAAATAAAGGATAGCTAATTGACACAGCCTAGTGTTTTTGTTTGTTGACGATTGCAATCACTGCAAACTAGAGAGATATGACCACAGAAGGCGCAGCTGATAATTGACTTATACCTACAATAAAAGAACCGCTATTTCTAAACGCTTTTTGTTTGCATTCCCCATACGCCCGCGAAATCAACAATCCAATCATCAACAAAACGAAGATGCAGTATATACGAATGCAAGACTATAGCGACCATGTAAGAGGGAAAGGTCATTTAACATGACGATTAATGAAATGTGGCGTTCCGGGACCTAGCAGTCGGATCTCATTACGCATCCCGTCATGGGGATACAAAGTAAGAGGAGTCAAGTTACACGGCCAACTTGCATGTTTCTCTCAATCTTCTTGTATGGTATTTGCCCATAGAAAATATAACCCGGATGAGTTCAACTGCGACAATTGCTCATTTTGGTGGTAGGTAAGTTTTGTATTTTAGTTATTTCTTTTTGTTAACATCTCGTACTCTTTCCCTCCAGGTTAAAATTATTTGCATCAGGTTCCATCCTCTCTCGTTCTCAATGTTTTCGCACTCGCAGTATGTATTTGTGTATGCGGGCAATATATCCTAGAGGAAGTTTTAGGAGTGGCAGAGGCAATGTTTTCTTTATTTTTTGTTCTATTCCATTCTTCGTGTCACAAAAACTACATTTGAAATAACTTATTTTGCAAGAAAACGCTTATTAACTGTTGTTAAAATCAATATTTCTTTTTATGATAAAGGCGGCGGAAAAAATTAAAAAATTTACCCTGTGGGGAAATTTGAGCATAATAGGCTAACTATTTATGCCATTCAATGTTGCGATGAATAGACATCGCTAGAGCATACCTGAAGAAGTCGGTTCTGCAGTACAATTTTCCGTCCCTGGAGAAGCAGCGCTCGGCAAGAATATTACGACAATCGGCACAACGGACACATTCGGCGTGCCACGTACGATCCAGAACAGTTAAAAGAAATTTGTCGAGGATGGCCCGATCACAACCAGCACACGTCATGATCATCTTGAATGTTTTTGGTTTCTTCTGCGCACACCAATAATAGCGGGCTTATAATCACGCAATACTTGCAGCACAGCAGTTGGAATTTGTTGATGGTCTCGAAGCGGGTGGTACCATCAATTTTCGCCTAGCCCTCTTCTGCACTGTTACACTTCTTTTTTTCAGTCTCTCACAAAGTTTTATTTTCAAAACAAAAGCAGCGGGCACTAGCAAAAGCAGCAATACTGACGAAACCGAACGCAAGTATTGTCTAGTCGCATGCACTGATCGAGACCGTTGTCGATAGACTACAGTCTACCATCGTACAGTGTTGCTACCCTTGATACTCTTCGACACAAGCGCCGCCTTCTTTCCATTTTGGGTACGCCTCCCCTCGTTTGAAACGAAGCGACATCCGCAGCGATGGTCGGAGACTAGGCGGAGTTGTAGTCGTTCTTCGTCAAAGACAACCATTCAGACGAACGAAAGAATGTCATTGGTTAACAACTAGGGAAGGCTACTGTAGACGTAGGCGTCATACTTCTTTTTTTTTCAAGTTTTCCTGCGTAACGGTGTCTTACCCCCACGAGCCGCATCCCCCTGGCGCTGATTTACAAGAAGAAAGAAATATTTTTTTGTCACACCATCAGCTCTAAGTTATTTTCTCTGTATAGCCTACAATGCTATGATTGTATGAAAAGAAAAGAAACATTGGCATTGCTACCAAGCGCGCATCAGACGCAGCTAAGTAATATTTGCTTTCGTGATGAATTTTATGGAATTATATCCCTTGCGTGGTGTGTCTGTGCTTAGCCAAAATTCATTTCAGTTCATATAAAATATACAATCTGTTGTAAATAAAATCCAACGTATGCACAACCATACGTAAGAAAATTAGCAAAGAAACTACATCGAGATGGTTACACTACAAGAAATCGTAACAAATAGACAATGAAAGAACCGTGTATAAAGCGAAGGGTTCAAGTGATTTTTTCCCAGCACGTGTGTTAGTCTGGCGCTAGAATATCCTTCAGCAATCCAACATAAGCGAGATTCTGAGGAGGCATCGTTGTGTTGGCTGATGAATTAATTTTTGATAGATTTTTCTTTTCCCATGAGATGGGTAGAAGCATTAGGCAATAAAGAGATTCTATGAAGTACGTAACGTAAGCACAGATATAGTATATATATATACTACTACTACAATATACTCGTTTCCAAATTAAATTTAAGAAAAGTATATGCGGCTGTGTTAAAATTCTGCCACCCGTTAAAGGAATGAAGGCTATGTCTTGTATTTAAAACGTTGAGTGCTACTGCTTGTCTGTTATTCTATTTTCTAAATCTATAATTTTAGAATTTTTGAAATCTAATGATGTTCTATATCGGCCACGGTAACGCATAGACCAACTTTTTGTAAAAAAAAGGCAACCGTATAAGGAGCCCTATATAGCCTATTATCCACTGTGCATTCCATGTAAGCATATTGTCAAAAGAATTTTTGCATACGAGGTTGAGAGTTAATTAGGATGATAAATCTGGTGTTAGTTAAAACCAAAGGTGAAGACCAAACGCGTTGCTGCTTGCAAACGCAAGGCAGACAACTGGCTCAACCTACAATCATCGGCTAAAACACGCCAAAGAGTGGGACTAACAAAACACGACCAAATGTTATTCTAACTCATTCAGACAACACTTTAAGTTACTTTAAGATAAATTAAAGGTATAAGAGAAAATCAGCAAGGCTATAGCTTGCTTCATGTTCAGCGTAAGACTCTTTTCACTAAGCCCCTTCCTCTCCCATATAAGAACAGATGGAGTACCCGAAACAAAATTTTATAAATTAAAAATTTCGGACGTTTCATAGAAAAAAATGGGCAAGTAAAAAATGTTACTTAAAATCCCAACAGCAGTTTAGCTCGGGCTAAGACAAGAAGTATTTATTGAGAATGTTGCGTTTATTACGTTATTATTTTTGAGAAATCAAGAATAGATACACTGTATCTGTTATTTGACGCTATACGAGGATAGTGTAGTAGTATGTAATGTCGAATCCAAAAAATCATTGTGATCTTTTGTGATTTTCGGGCCCAAGAGTCTTGATTCTTTTGCCAAAATTGTATCTATAATTTTTTAAACAATGGGATTCGTTCTGAGAAAAAAAATTCTTGTGTAATTGTTCGAGATTCTTTCAAGTTTTACACCTCCGGCTGCATATTAACAACATTGTGAATCAATCAATGGTGCATGCAAAACTCCTTATCTTTGTCATCAACAGAAAAGTTGTTGCAACTATTGTTCTCAACAATTAAGAAGTATTTATTTGGACTGAGTTTATTACTTTGAAAACCATGCATTAAAAACGAATTTTGCAACCTCAAATAAAAGCTCATTCAGTTGATAATTTGAAATATACTGCTTATCACAAACGCCTTTTTAACAGAGATTAAATAAGAATAACGATCGGCCCCGATTAGCTCAAATCGGGTTAACCACTTCGAACCGCCCTGAAAAATGGCATTGCCACTTCATCAACCGGGGCGGGGTGAAAATCAAGGTAACTCCAATTGCCCCAACGCAACTGCAAAAATTGAGGAGTAAGCCGCAAAATTTAAAAATCAACGTGAATGGCCTACGAATACCAGTATCTTATAGGTTACAAGTTGTCTTCTGAGTTCAAACTTCAAAGTTGGGTGAGATTTGTAATCGGGGAAACCAGAAAGAACTCCCCGATTATCATCGCAATAAACGATGATGTTTTTCCGCAAATCGATTGATTGCAATCGGGATTGTACTCCCGATTACGTACCCCGATTTTACCCCGATTGGGTTCGGGGCACACAAATTTTCGCCCTGAACCGCGAACGCCCCGAAATGTGATACCCGATCAATCGATTTATGCAAATACGTTGCCCCGATTATCCCCCTGAAACTATAACGACGGCCATCTAAATCATGGCGTCGATGCAGTCGGGGTAGCATCGGGACAGGGTAGTCTTGGTTAAACGGTACGTTTTGTTGGGAAAAATAACCCATCAAAAACATTTAAAAAATGATTTTTTGTATCAGTTTTTGCCTTTTCCCTCTTCAGTTCGTATTAGAAATTCAGTCTTACTACAAAGTGATGGTCTAATAATTGAAAACTTCTGATCGCATCGATTGGCCTGAAAAGCTAATATTTCAAAGTTAAAATACGCGAAATTAGCACCTTTGGCATTAAATTGTCGTATTATTGTGGTATTAAATATCGTAGCCCCGCAATGCCAAAAACGACGATAAAATTCACTGCTATATTCCCTGAAAGGAGAAGTTGGTGGATTGAAAAATCGAAAACAAACAATGGAAAAAAATTATAAAATGATTTTCTTTGTAAATGCTGGCGCAGAGGTCACTTCCGGTTGATTTTTCTTTTAATTGACGGATTCCAAAGTTTAATGAACCGATTTAATGGATTTATTAAATAAATAAAAAAATTTCTTGTTCAAATAATTGGTGTGTAATTTCTCTTACCCGGGTTTTCCGACCCGGGTAAGACGGTGTATCTTCATACTTGGGTTTCTAGTACGAGATCCACCTGCTCAGCACTAGACATCGTCTTACATACAGCAGTAATCATTCGCCTTGAACATTTGTGCGTTTTGCCACAAGCGCTCATGTGAAACGCGCACGACTCCAACATATAAGCTATTTCTCGTGCACTGATATCGCTTCATAACTAAAAAATATTTTATTTTGCGGCCGTGATCGAAAAAATTTTCTGATTTCTGGTTTTCCTGTCAAAGTCCAGCTATATTTAAACATGATGTTTGTCCATGAACATGTGTGTGTACACACACGTTGACGAAAAATGGTGCGTCTAGCTTCCTCTAGTATTTCTGCTGCTGAGTTTAAAGTTCCTTTACTTCTTTCGTCTATGGTTTATGCATGCTGCAGAATCGATTATTCGATTCCGCTTATGGGAGGAGGAAATAATAAAGAGTTTCTGTTGGTACCCCTGATGACCGATGATTAGCTATTTTCTCTGCCTGGGCTTATATCTGCCACCCACAGTGCTGCATTCACGGGAAGGATAGTGGGGGGGGGAGGGCCTTCTTACGTTTACGTCATAGGTGTGCTTTTTGTTCAATTGTTGTCGAATTGTTATCAAGTAAGGTATCGAACACTCCAGGGTGTTTCCAAGTTCTCCCACATTGGTCTTGAGGAGTTATTCCCTCCTTATGAAGAAATAAATTTCGGTTATATGTGTCCTCATATATTCTCTACGGGCATGCTCCCAATGCACGTGAGCGTGTCTTACAAATGGTGCTAAATCCCGGGATTTCGGACACGTGCATTTCTATTGTAATCGTTAAGTAAAAACATGTAAAATTCAGTAAAGTTTTCGGTTACCTTCTTTGTAAGATTTTGGCAAACTCCTACGCCGCCTGAAGACTAGAGGCCGGATACCACGTGTTAAGTATCTGACTCAAACGTCACTGTATGTACGTGAATCATCGAATCCGTTTACGCGTGGCTCTTTAATTGAAAATTGAACGTTTCTTTGTCATAAGTAACGCCGTATAAGAGCCAAAATAATTATATCAGACGACCCTTCCTCGCCCCGAAAGTAGACGAAATGTAACCAGAAGCTTTAAAGAGTGACTGGCGCCTCCTCCCAGAAAACTATCTCGAGCAGTAACGAAGGAAGAGAAATGCAGCAAGCACGAAGATAACAAATCAGCTCAAAAAATCAGTGACAGATCACAAGATGGGAGTCTTCAAACTTAACTAAAATTTGGCGAACGTCCACGTCCACTTCTCCCATCTCCAAGCAGACCTTACCAGCCTCTCTCTGCAGCGGTACACTCGATGAAAGACAGTTTTTTATAAAACTGGTTGTGGCCATTGGTTATCTACCTCCGCCAGATGCTGTTGCAGTAACTAATCTGGAAGTAAACGCAGATTACCCAAATATATGAAATCTCTGAAACCTGACGAGCAGAAGCAACCAGTAGTCACTGTAGAAGAGGAGCCCATTTACCCTCCCATCCCACTTCCATCGGGACCATTAATGCATCCAACTCCAACGTTTACTCCGTAGCACGATATCGTGAAATCCCACCGTAGCAGGTACGGCCGGTGAGAAACGATATCGTTTAACATTTTCCGCAAAAGTTGGCGTTCCAGAGGAAGACAAGAAGAAGTTAAAAGTAGAGATTGAAGAATGAGTTAAAGGACTGGTGGTCACTGACAAGAAAGAAGAAGCGGAGGGTGAATTCGTACTACTGTACGAGTAAGTACTGGAGTCAAAATTTAAGTTAGTGTGAGGAGTCAAGCAGCATCAAAAACAAAATTTTATGTTAACAAACCCTGCAAAGAAGAAGATGAAGTTTTCAAGTTGAACTACAACTGAAGTTGTTAATCTTATGCGAGTTCGCAAAAATACAATATTTTTGTTTTTTCTTAAATCCATTTTCGTGTTGCGTTCTTGAAAAAAGTTCTGCCTTGGGAAATCCCACTATAATAGTTTTTCAGACAAATTTTTCAGATCACCAATGAAACTCCGCAAAAAAGAGGCTACCAAGAAGATGAATTTAGCGACAATGGTGGTGACCATAGAAATTTTGGAGAAGGAGCGTCACAAGTACCTGAAGAATTACGACGAAGCAGCTTCTGAAGACAGATTGCAGGAAGCTGAAACAGCTTGTGAACTAGCCGATGATAGAATAAAGAGGCTCATCAAGAATAAGGAAGCACTCATCCCTCTATTAAAAACCAAAGCTCAGAAAAAGTATTGGAGTAGCATGTAGGATTCGTGAACTGATTCCACAATATGAGTATCAACTGAAGGAAATGAAGGGAAGTTGATAAACAGAAGTACGGAAAGCCTTACATTTTAAGCTGCGGCCCCAGTAGAAGCAGTACGGTGTCCTGAACAAAAATCCGAACACCGATTTAAATGTTGTATGCTACCGGCTAACGGTTTTTTAAAATAATAGGTAGGGCAGACGGGGTGAGGACACGACAGGATAGAGTTGGGAAAGTCTACACCTTCCTTTTTTTCTTCAAGACAAGTAACAGGTCAGGTCATTTTTGAAACTCTCAGGGAGTGTGTTTTTTAATGCGACAGTTGGAAATATTGAGCTAAGGCTTTGAATCATTCCTTACTCAACAAATTTAGCTTAATGCTTGTGCATGGTTTCGTAGATAACGATGGCATTTTTGTAGATGTTCGGTTTACGACGCTGGAGACAGCTGTTCTATTCATGATATTGTATGGCTAAATTTGGGGTATCTCAAATAAGAGATTAAATAATTGAAACAAATAAAAATGTTCTTTGCTGCAAATAACATTCGCAACGAACGAAGATTTTTATAAAGATACCCCAAATTTTTCAATTCTATATCAGGAATCGAACAACGATCGCACAATCATACGAGATTTTATTCTCAAAAATTGCTGACTGGAAGACAACCTCGTGCTGCAACAGAGTCACTTGACTTGATGAAGATGCAGATCATACTTAACAGGATCATTTCTGTAGTATATTTTGACTTGTTTCCCACCAGAAACATTTATCCAATCAATCAATCACATCAGGATCGGAGCGTTTCCGCTCACGTCGGTCGCCGCTTCGCCGGTGCATGTTGCCGCTTTGCTGACGCCTGCTGCTGTGCCACTCCCGCCAAGAGGCTTCCTCACCTCCTCAGCTATTCTATACAGTGAGTAGAATTGGTAAAAATTTACCAATTTACCATATACTATACCAATTAATCATCAAAATATTATATATATACTATACCAACAAAAACATTTTTAAAAAACCTAGAAAAAATTGGCGGCAAAGGCCGTTGTATGAAAGAAAATTCAGATTTTTTTTTGTTTTCGACCTTGCTGGTTTTTAAATATAGAGACATTGTATTTTAGCTGCAGGTGCTTCACTGTTTTTTAACAGCGCTGTTATAAATTTCAAAACACAACAACAAACAAAAAAACATGTAATTAGGCCATGAATAAAGCGTTTGCTCTTACGATTAAATGCCTTCAAGAATTGATTCAGTTTAGTTTGAGCGATAGACCGATAAAATAAATTTCAATCCAGAAAACAGCCTCTCGACGCCCACCTGTGTACAAGGCACTGCAGGGGGCAACCTAAAATGTTACGCGTTATGTTTAATTTAATAGTTATTTATATGTTTAATTAAACATTTTAACCTATGCTAATACGTATAACTAATGTTGTAACAAGCGATTGTCCTCCCAGTATTTTAAAACATTAGTCGAGCAGCCAATCAATTTGTGTTCCACGAATTCGTGAATCATTTTCGCAATTACGGCTTCATTTGCATTTTAATTGTTTTTTTTCACGACGCTCTGCCTCTTTTTAAACGGTATTTCCTGAAGTTCGTCGTTTATTAACGCTTCTTTATTTTCATTGGGCTGAACGGGTTGTAGTAAGGAGGGCGTATTAGCTGGAGGATCGTTTTTGTTAGATTAAATTAAACGTCACAGCTTTATCAAATGTTTCTGCACAGCTTTTAACTGGTCTTCCCCGAGCATGACATTATATCTAAACAAAATTTGTGGTTGATAAAAAAACGGACAGCGAAAATGAAATAATATTTATACCTCGGATCAAGATACAGAGCCGCTAAAACAACTTCACTCTTTAAAAGGACGAAGAGCGATTGTAAGATGCTACGGTTGCAAAACAATTGTCAATATATGAGCCGGCTTGAAAGTCTTGACAATATCCTCAATTCTTGACTAATCTTGTCCTGTAAGCTTTAGATTGGGATTTTCCCGTCTTTTGTTAGTTCATAAATATATTTTTTAAACTCCATCAGCCTTTCTAGCTTCCAACATGTTGAACACCAGCGAGGGAGGCAGTTGATTATTGGCTTCTTTTGCCCGTCAAGCCTGATTGCTGCCATAAACGTTTGGCCCCTCAAGACCTGCTTTGGCAATAATTGTTATGCCTGGCTCGTCAAGTGCGTCAAGAATGGCGAGTTGAAGAGTATGAGCAGCATAGCTCACACCTTGCAGCAAAGTTTGCACTTCCATGGTTTCCTCTCCTCCCTCTTCGCATGCATTTTTCCCCTCTTCCATTCGGCGTATTAATTCTTCTTCGTTCAAGCAATCAGCAATATCAATTTCTTCTTCTTTGTCATCGTCAGTTGACTCAGTTTAAGCTAGAATACGACAGTTTCAACATGTTTTTGCCGCCATAATTTAATAATCAAATCATATCTAAAAAGACACCAAAAACGTCTAGCAAATTTAGTTTAAATTTGACAGCTGTGTGACTTTTCTTGAGCTCCTAATAGCTCCTCAATAATGGCAATAATATAGAGCTGAATTTTTCCTTTTTTGTTAAACTGAAGATTTATACCTAACAGAGCTCGGTCCAACGGGTTGCACAATTCATTTTAATAGACTATTGGATTTTTCACATCTTTTTTGACCTGATAACGTATTTCATTAGCTTTTCCTTCCATTTTGTCACGAATATTTTCTGGGCATATTCTCTCCTAGACCCTTAAGAATAGGGTCAAGAATTTTTTGAAAACCCGAATCACAGAGCGCTTTAAAGGGTCTTCCATTAACGGTCACCATTTCCACACACGCCTCTACAACTTGTTTTTCCGTAATTTCTGTAGACAACCGACGCTTCTTTTTTTCAGGCTCTAGCGAAAAATTGGCGAACTATTGGCTTAAAGATTTTTTCTTTTAGGTGCGAGCGAACTGTTGGAAGCTACATTATGGTCATTTTCAGAATTCTCAGAATCATCGTTGTTACTACTCAATCACTCTACTAATTGTAACTGGTCTTTGTGTTTTGCCTTCAAATGAGCTCTTAAATTTCCTGAATGGTAAGAAGTTCCCTGCTTTTTACAATCAGGTACTAAACAAACAATATCTTTTCTCCGCGCTTTTCGAAAAACCAAAAACGGGATTTTCTTTGAGGGATGACATAACGAGAATCTAACAACTTCACTCTACGCCAAGAACAGAGACACTATGAACTAGGGGCAAAAATGTCACAGCTTTAACTGTATAGAAATAGAAGAAAAAAACGCGCTTTAAGTTAGTTGGGTGGTTTTGTATGACCATGACTGATGTAACACTCCACTCATATTTTTTAAAAAGCGGTACGCTATACCGTTGAGAAGCGTTCTTTTGTTTCAACTTTAAAGAATGATATATAAAAAGCGAACGTTAGACTACAAAACAAATTGAAACTAGCGATAGCGATTGCAATCGCTAACCAACAAATAGCGAATGCAATAGCTAACGACTTGATTTAATAGTGGTTTGAATCGCTAATGACTTTTAATAGCGATTGCAGTAGCTAATTAGAACATTTATTTAAGAAATATTGATATTATATAGCTCTTCTGATAGCCATCGCAGTGGCCAAACGATCGTCAATTATAAATCCTACGAGGCTGGAAATACCGAAACGTCAGCTCTTTGCTGATCAAGGGATTTCTTTGATGAAATTGGGCGTGGCGATGTAATTATTTTTCACAACTATTTTATTGTGGAATGTCTTTGGAATTAGGAGGGCCCCGCCACCACTGAAACCTTGAGGATTGCCGCTGGAGCAACGAGATCGTCGCCTCGAGTTCGCCAGGTTTATGTTTTTTTAAATATAATTATCTAACCATGTTTGTTGTGTTCTTTTTAATGTATCTGGGAAGGCCGACCACCACCAATAGAAAATCATTGGGCGTCTAGAAGCGTCGTTGGATGAACGAGGTTCGCCGCCCATCCCCGAAATTCACGCCCATTAGGACGACGAAAAAAAATGGTACGGTTGAGTATTGACAAATTGGCATTCGCTTACTTTATTTCATATTGTGCTTTGCGTATTGTGCAAATGTGACTTAAATTCCTTTTTTCCTACCGTATTTTGGGCTTCAAGCACTATTGGTTATGGTTTTACCTAGCATGGAGCACATAAATTCACTGCACTTTCACTCCACGACTACCTTGATGTTTGTGTTAGCCTTTATGAATTGTTGTAGTTGGGGTGCTTGTTTTTAGGCAATGCAGCCCTGCTTGCATCGGTATCAAGCTTAGTTAGTATTTGGTTGGTGAAGGGGAAAAATCCTCAATAATCGACAATAACCAATCTGATCGCCGCGGAGCTGAGCCCCTGAAGCTGAGCTCTCGCCCACTCAACCATCGCTGGGCTGGCCTGGCCCAGCCCGGCCCTCCTCGTCCGTCGTGCTCCGTGAGTCCGTGTTCGAACCAGTTCGAACTGTTTGTTCAGTTTTCTATTGGCAATTCCATAATTGGATGTTTTGCAACGCTGTTTCCCAAATATGTCTGCAGCTGCACACAAAGCCCACTCAGGCACTCAAGCTTCTCAGTTTTGTCTGTGACAGTGCTTAAAAACGAAATAACCCAGAAATGTTGATATTTTATATTTGACAATCCTATGTTCGCGAAGTTTAATTTGGTACTCAATCTGACTTTGATTATTCTAGGGTTTTGATGAATTTATTCGAACATAAAGGCCTTGCAGAATCAAATGCAATTGACGTGGGCGGCATCGTTCATATGGAAATGGAATTTAAGTTACACATCGGGGATAAAATACCAATCTGCAAAGCCTTAGCTGAAGAAGTGAAAATAAACAAAGTTCTAGATGTAGGTTCTCTTGAAAAAACAGACTAGAATTGTGAGTTGAATTTTCACATTATTACATATTGTTTTCTTACTTGATCATTTGTTTTGCTGTCATTGAGGTGACATTTGAACAGGTTGTACTTTGGAAGCAATTGTGCACATTTCTTTTGAAACCATGCAGTGTGATTCTTATATGTGTAAACAATCAAACTTTATCCCAATATCCTTCCCAGGTTGCTATGACAAAATCTGTTCCTAGGGGAAGTGACAAACAGACTGATAATCTGACAGTGTCGTGCTTTGAAGACACTACCACCTCTCAAAACAACAACGTAATTCAATCAAAATAGAAATGTTTTCTTTTTAGCCGAAACACTTCTTTTCCATTTGTAGGAAAATAGATATAATGTTTACAGTTCTGGACCTAGTGAAGCATCCACCAATGTTATTGCTCCAGCTGTCATTACCAACAAGGTAATCAAATTATATTTTCTTTTCTCTTCATCATACAGAAGTTTTTGAAATGTGTACCAGCAGGTTATTGAGTATCAGCATAGTTCAGAGCAGGAACTGGTGTCCCAAGGGTACACTTCTAAATACCTTAACTTTAAATTTCAGTTAAAGCCGTTCCAACTGGAAGAAATTCATACCTTCAAATCTAAAAATGATTGCATTGCCATGCAAGCCTCTGGATCCGGAAAGTCGACATGCTCCCATATTCCAACTCTAATGATGAAAAATGATCAATATGGCCTTGTGACTGACCCGACTATCGCTCTCGGTTAGGACCATCTGCAAACTTTACAAGACATCAAATAGCATCCACATTCTTCGAGTAAACCACCGAACAACAGCATTATTATAAGATGGCTTTCTATGAGTCACTTCAGCCCCACGTAAAAATTCAAGAAAACAAACTCGTAAAAACCACCCTTCATCAGTGCTTGGGCGTTGATACCTTTTACTGACTATAGAAGAATTGCCTGGTAAACGGGCACTTATAACAAAGCTCTGTAATTTAACCGATCTTGGAAGTGAAATTGCAAGTGGAACAGCCATACCCGTTGAAATGCCCGATTCCATAAAAACTTTCGAGTATTTGACGAAGTAAGGGTCTTGTGACGTTGCAAAGTTTTTGAAATTTGTTTCATTTAATTTGAAAACGTTTTATAGTGTGATTAGGTAGGATGCTGAAAATGATCATGGAGAAGCTAATGGTTTTAAGGAGCCCAAAAAAGGTAGGGTTAATGTGATGATGTGATCAGCAGGGTCCAAAAAATGTTGAACGATCAGTCTACTCTTAGCCTATTAGAAACTAACAGTATACGATGCTTGGTTTCCATCACGACACATCAAAATTGCTATACATTCAATATTTTTCAAGTATGAAGCAATGTACTTCACCAAAATCGGAATTCTTGTGAAACGACCTAAACCTCTCTAAAGGATCTTCATTCCTAATCGTACTATTGTGATTGGAGATAGGAGCTTAACAGTGAAGAGAGCTCCTTGTGCCCGAGTATAGGTAATATTAAAATTTCTTCAGGAAATAAACTGATACTTAAATAATATATGAATTCATGGTTTAGGAATATTCTGGAGATGGGCATGAATTGTAAAGCACGTCTGGTACGAACCGAAAGAACGAGAATTCTCGTTTGAACCATTCAGGAGTTCCTCTCATTGCAAGTGGAAAATTCCGAGGTTCATTCGTATTAATCAAGCCGGATGATTCGGAATCAAACGAGAGGTAGCTTGGATTTTTTCCAAACGTCCAGATGTCTGCGCGCCACGATCATCCAATACCAATCGAAAGCAAAATGGATTCAATGATAAAGGATGATATCAAAGCGTGTTTCAATGTTGACACTTCGATATCCCCCAGCAAAATCAGTCCTGTATGACCTTAACTTGTCTGGAAAAACTGCTAGTGTAGACACAGCTTAATTAATGCTTGGAATGTGCTATCTCGGCTGAAGCCAGTGGTCGCCACTGATCAGCGCTGCCTGGTGGACAAATGGGTCAACTATGAGCTATAAGCCCCTCCTCCTGAATGCTCTCAATGGTTTAAAAGTTTTCTAAGTCCGATTGCACACTGCTTGTGTACTTCTAAAGCTGTATTAGCCAATTTTGATTGTTATTCGACTGAGTTGATTTGTATTATATTACAATTATCTGAGAGATCCGAAAATATGAAATTACATTGTAAAAAAAGAAATTAAATTGAGATTTCACATCACTTTGTATTTACATCCTTAGTATACGCTGTAGTTCCGAGTTTGAAACTAGTTTAAACACTAGCTTTTTCTATGGATAACAGGAGATTGTTCAGTCACTTTGGCTCGAAAAAGTACCTGATTATAACAACAGATCGAATTACTGTATAGTGTGTTAAAATACCAGGGAGAGCAGTAGTGATAGGCACAGTGGCAGAATCCATCAGCAAGACGTCAAAGGTCGTCACTCAGAATAACAATAATTATAAAATAACAAATAAAAAAACATCGACTTAAACGAAATGGCTCCATGAATAAAACTTGGTATAACCTTAATACAGTTATACCTTAGAAAGCATTTGTGAAAAGTGATTCAGTAATAGGTTGGGAACTATTCGTACAATCTGTGTCGGGAAGAGTAGTAAACTAATTTTGAACAAGGCTGGAAATAGGTGTCCTCAAAATTGACGTAAGTGTTTTGCATCTCGAATGCTATTTCTTCTTCTTCCCTTCAGGACCATTTTGAGTCAAACCTTCCAATGCTGTGCACCTGTTGTTCTGTTGTCTTTCAGCGCCTAAAAAAATATGTTGCCAGTGAGTTTTACTGAGGAGTGGAGCAATTATGATGTACATAGTTAACTAACAGATGCTTTGGTGAAGCTCCATCTCTCAGTCACCATAGTTGTTGTGGATAAAATTTGCCTAAAATACATTTACCCTTAATGATGTCATTTTCATCAAAATTACGCCAGCACAAGCGTGACGATTCCAAAAGCCTTATTTTTTGAAGTATCCCTCTCTATTCCTCTAGACGATGTTTGGGTATTCTAAAGAATATAGCTAGGCCATTTTCTTTGTTTTTTCCACTACAACAATCTTCATTAAAGCACCGTTTCACCATTTTTGGATAACTTTTAAACCACTCATCAATCACACGGTTACATCGCATTCAAAGATAAAATGGCCGTCTTCGAACAAACGTGAACGAAAATTTCCACTTTTGAAAGAAATTAGTATTTTGGTTCATAGGGGCACCAGAGAAACGGCGACCAGCCCTGCAATTGGCTGTTAAGAATTTTGCCTTGGGCACTAAGCTCCTCCCCCTGGTCCGGAAACTGGCTTCATTCGAGATGGGCTTTAAATAATAAGTTACCCAACCATACTTATACACCACGACATGAGTGACGAAGACTGGGAAATTTCCTTCAAAACCATTAATGCCGTGGAGAATCACAATAAGTTATCGAATGAAGGTGAGTCTAAGTTACTGATCGTGTTGCTTGAAGATTGGTATAGGCAGGGCAAAAAAGCCTGCTTTAAATCTGTGTGTGCATCCTATGGGGTAACCACAGCAGTTTCTAAAGAAAAAAGGGCTAACATAACCGAAAGAAAAAGACAAAACAGGCTTCATCCAAGAGTGAAAATGAACGACAAGACTGACGACAAGACTGACGCCAAAAAGTCTGATGATAACAAGACTTGAAAAGGAAATTCTGGTAAAAGGAAGAATGAAGGGGTGACTAGAAGTAAAAGTTTACGGGCAAGTAACTCCGACGACGAAACTGACGTCTATACAGGCAAGAAGGTTTGGGTATTAACCACAACCAAACAGGAAATGAAGACAACTAACCACAGTTGGTGCGAGGGAACGATTGAAAGCAAAAAATAAAAAGGGCGAGTATGTATCAAAATACACTCATTGGAAAAATTACTGTGTAGTTATCCCAGATGTTAAGGTCAACACTGTGAAGTTCAACTAGAAAGTTTGCGAATTTCTTTTCATGTAATTGGTTTAACTTCTGTCTCCATTGTGCAACAATACACACGTGTTGTTTGTTTTAGTATTTTTTTGTTGCTATTGTTTCAATATAATAATTTGGAATTCACTTTTAGTAATAAACAACGCGGTATTTAATTAAATATTTGTTGCTGTTTTTTTACATGTGCATGCCACACATCAGAATGTCTTATATCAATGTGCTGGATAGCTATTGAAATCGCTATTAAAAGTAATTAGCGATTCGAACCGCTATTAAAAGTAATTAGCGATTCGAACCGCTATTAAATCAAGTCGGTTAGCGATTGCATTCGCTATCCGACAGGCTATATCATATAAGATCGGTTCATTCACTAACCAATTACCGATGTATATTGGTTCGGTCTATTAGCTAATTTAGTCAAAGAAGAAATCACCACCGGCTACTGGTTCGTCGACATTGCCTAATGCTGCAATTCGTTTTATTTCGTGTTCGTCAGTAGTGCATCTTACTGTCGTTATAATTTTTTTTTGCAACGCTTCTTCGTTGTCCCAAAAATGGTTAAAAATGATATGATTGAAATTAATATAGAATCATTATATCTGTTAGGAATGCAATCAATATTTATCAAATATGTGCTTAATCTCGATTAAACACTTAAAATAGATTTTAGTTCCATATGAGACTGTAACAGAACATCTCAACATCCAGAACACACATTTAAATAAGGGGTTCTGGGAAGAACAAATAAAGCAAAGCCTGTTCTGTGGGTGGATGATTACAATTCCCACAAGGTCGCCCGGTTTCCTTTAGTCTTGGAATATACCTCTGATGCATATCTAAAAGAAGAATAATTTTTTTTTTCAAATTTGGCGGATGATCAGATTTTGAAAATTTCATTTCAAAATTAATTCTTCCGCTGTAGTAGACTCTTCAGGCATAGGAAACAGTCAGGAACTGCAAAATTCGCACACAGCTGTTTAAAACGATATAAATTGCTAGTCTTCTGTCTTCTGCTACTATAATTCTGTATGATTGCCATATTTCTTAAGAATATAATATAAAACTTATAAAGAAAATGTCGATTTGTGAAGAACACTGAAGAAATTTCCAATTTTTTGTTCTTTGAAGTACAAAAACCGCGACGACGATCTTATTATGGAAGCAGCTTGCGACACGAAGAGCAGTAACAATTTCACGCACTTGACCTGGAATCCATGGGATAATATTTTCCCTTCCTATACATTACACTAATATATATATGACCCCCGTTCAAATTCATCATAAGGAAATTCTTTCCTGTTTTAATATAATAACCAATATTATGGACCCGACTCCCATTCCTGTCGAAGGAAACCTTTTGTTTACATCTGTAGTAGGCCTTCACCTTGTTAGAGAAAACCCATTACTTCAAGGGAAGAAAATATTTTCAATTGAAAATGTACTGTACTGCCAACGACTGCCAACGACAGTCGTTTGTAATATTGACAATAAAGGCTGTATTCAGATTCCCAGAACAACATAGTTCGACAATGGCCCAAACTGAAAAATAACAAGAGATCAAACGTTTTATCAAATTGTCGATGACAATGATGTCTAATATTGCTCCTGATAACCGATAGTAACCTGATAACCGATCTCATAAAATCAAACGTTAAACTTATTGTGAAAATTTTAATTTTGGGAAAAGTAAAATTATATTTTTCATTATTATTCACTGTTAAAAATTTTCTTTGATTTTAGAAGGTTATAACGTTCTAATCTTGTATGCAGGGTTTTGAAACGTTTTAACCTTTGATTTTGAAATTTTTTTGCGAGGTTACGGTTTTGAAAGCATACAAAACTCAACATTTTAGAAGGTTTTTTACTTTACATAATGAAAAGATTTTTCCTTCAAAACTTAACCCTGAGGTTATTGAGGCAACCCACAGATTCAACCTTTTAAAAGGTTAATACTTGTGATAAAAGAAGGTTTTTGCTTTAACAAATACCCTCAGGTTATTGAGGCAACCCACAGATTTCCACGTAAAGTGTTGCTGAACCCAATTTTAAATATTTTTATAAATAAATAAATGGCAAAAACATAATAAAACGGCAAAGGTTTCTTTATTCAACCAAGACAAAAATTTTTTCATTGCGAATAATCGAATTACACACAATAAAAAGCCTCTAGATTTAGCAAGGACAAGATCCGCCTATAGAAAACAACAACAAAAAAGTTTCGTTAAAAAACGCGTACTCGCATTGATTAACGAACGACCTTGCTGTTTATTGGAATTGCGCCTGGAAAACACGTTTGTTTCAAGAAACCAATATGAATTTCAGCCGCAAAAGCTATCTTCGAACACCAAGGGGCGCTCGTAAACCAATGCAAGTACGCGTTCCCTACTCCCTCTATCAAGGGTAACTGAGTAAGACATTAAATGTTGTCGGTTTTTAAAACAAAACATTTAGATTACAAAAATTAAGACCAGGTTCCCTGTGATTTAGCGCAGGAGGTTCTTCAGAAGATTCACGGCGTTGCAACATTTGGATTGTTCGGTTTTCCGCGCGATAACTTCCGATTCTATAAAGAGTAGGACGGTCATCGCCTCCTTGCACCACTGTAGATCGAAGACGTAGTAAACGGCTATCAATGATGTCAGGGCTTCGACTGAATTTGGAACGTACAGAAAGGGAGCCTTCCCAGCTATAATGTGAAATGAATTGCCACATTTCATAATGTAGGGAGATGGCCTGTCAATTTCTTGTATAGCAGATGTTATATTAACGGAATCCTAAATATTGCAAAATAAAAATGTTACGTTGTTTAAAATATTTCAATAATGTAAGAACAGTACTTCTCTGCAATCAATAAAATATTGATTTAACTGTTTCTTCTGCTTTCCAACCAAAAGAAGTATCGGTAGCACTTCTAAGGCAGCGGAGGACATTTGTTCTAAAATAAAATTTTAGAGATTATTATAATTATATATAAAGAGAAAAAAATATCAGAAGTAATCACCGATGTCTGTCAAAATTGGAGGGAACATTAATTTTTCTCACTTTGTTCTCCAATTTTTGCCACCCCCATGACCAAAGGCTATGCCGCGGGTAGGGACAGCCAAAGCGGCTGTCTTGGGGGTGATCCAATATTTGAAAACTATAAAATATTTTATAGAATTCTTGAATGAATTTGAAATTAAAAATTAGAGGATGGATAAAGTATATTGCATTAGCTTTCGAATGCAACAAACCCGATAAATTTACAAGCATAATTAATATACTAAAAAAATTCCCGCGCGAGAGACCGTTAGGCCTATCTCTCGCGGGTTAAAACACCCAAATTGGACATGGGTGAGCCAATTCTTTTGGCGGGTAGTGTAGCTATAGCCATAAGTTGGTTTTTGTATATTTTTCAGTTGGCAATTTACCCTTCAAATATCGTTCACGATTAGATTTAATTAATCTTCTTTCAATTTTCTATTTCGAACAAAGAGCGTTTTTCGATTTAAACACTATGTTGAGACCAATTATTGAGGAATTAAAACGCCTTGAAGTTGGTGTAGAAATTGAATTAAAGGGATTTAAAAGAATAATTTATGGAACGCTTTCCGCTGTAGTTGCAGATAATTTGGCAAGCCACCAAATTGGCGGATTTAAATCAGGTTTCGGGAAAGGCTTTAGGAAATGCAGAACTTGCTTGGGAATTGAAGGAGAAATTCAGGGTAATTTCTCAGATTCACAGTTTGTAAAACGCCTACCAAGGGACCACAACGAGCAGTGTGCTGCCCTGCTGAATTTTGATCTTTCCAAACACTACTCATGGCTGTATGGCCTTCATAACACCTCAATTTTGAACGAGCTACAGTTTTTTCACGTGGTTGGTGGATTACCCCCAGACCTGATGCACGATCTTTTAGAGGGAGTAATTCCAAGACTTACCTGTGAGATGTTACTTCATGTTATTGCCCAAAAATTAATTTCGT